>JASAMX010021992.1:0-33732 GCA_030248175.1 Microlaimidae sp. YZB2_3
ATCGCTTAGTGAAATCCGCAAAAAATATAAAATATATTGGTGAGCTGCGAGCCGAAAGAGGTTTACCCTCCTCCTTAGTCCGCGAAATTTCGCACCCCACTTACAAGTAAGCCTTACTTTCCTGAATTTGTTTTATTTTTAGTAAGACACGTATTGCCCTTCTATTGAAAATTCTATAAAAATCGTTTTTCTTCCCTTTCGGAGCCCATTTCTGAGTAAAAGTTAAGGTCTAAGTTAAGGTTCTAAGTACTAAGGAGTCCAAACCGACACTGTATTTGATTTTTTGTATTTTTTAATAAAAAAATCAAATTTTCAATTTTGAGTGATTTAAGGGCGTTTTTTGAATTTTTTGGTGTATGTTCGGCATTTTTGTTTAAAAAATGAATAAAGACAGTTTTTAAACTTGAAAAAAACACGCTGTAGGCTACCGAAAAGTGAACCGAAAATTTTTGAGTATAAATTAAGGTCTAAGTTAAGGTTCTAAGTACTAAGGGGTCCAAACCGACACTGTATTTGATTTTTTGTATTTTTTAATAAAAAAATCAAATTTTCAATTTTGAGTGATTTAAGAGCGTTTTTTGAATTTTTTGGTGTATGTTCGGCATTTTTGTTTAGAAAATGAATAAAGACAGTTTTTAAACTTGAAAAAAACACGCTGTAGGCTACCGAAAAGTGAACCGAAAATTTCTGAGTATAAATTAAGGTCTAAGTTAAGGTTCTAAGTACTAAGGGGTCCAAACCGACACTGTATTTGATTTTTGTATTTTTAATAAAAAAAAATCAAATTTTCAATTTTGAGTGATTGAAGGGCGTTTTTTGAATTTTTTGGTGTATGTTCGGCATTTTTGTTTAAAAAATGAATAAAGACAGTTTTTAAACTTGAAAAAACACGCTGTAGGCTACCGAAAAGTGAACCGAAAATTTCTGAGTATAAATTAAGGTCTAAGTTAAGGTTCTAAGTACTAAGGGGTCCAAACCGACACTGTATTTGATTTTTGTATTTTTAATAAAAAAAAATCAAATTTTCAATTTTGAGTGATTGAAGGGCGTTTTTTGAATTTTTTGGTGTATGTTCGGCATTTTTGTCTAGAAAATGAGTAAAGACAGTTTTTAAACTTGAAAAAAACACGCTGTAGGTTACCGAAAAATGAACTATTTAATTTGTCTTGTTTATTTGACGTTGACACATTGACAATTTTAGGCAAAGTCCTTCGAGAATGGAAATGATGGGCGTGTAAATAACGTAAGTGCGGTAAATTTAACCGGTGGCGGATATAATTCTTCGGGAATTAACACAACTGCTAGTTTTTATAAAAGCACAACTACTCACTTCGGCAGCGGTGGTGGCGGTTATTCAGGTATTGGTGTTGGTTGATAAAGTTTCAATATTTTTGTAATGCGTTCCGTTCGTATTATTGGCGTCACTTACTACCCCACAATCAGTAAATCAGTATTTATTAGCAAAAAAAAGTTTAAAAATGTTGTAAAATATGATGTTCTGTTGTTGTTGTTGTTACATTACCTGAAACTTATGTCCTCGATGCACATTATGCAAAGAGCAGGCGCTAAGACAAGCCAGGAGGGGCAAAAAATTTAACCCCTATGGTTAAGACTCTTCGTCCTAAATCAATTTATTGTTATAGTTATAACTATGTTGGAACCTTTACCGCTAGAGTGTTCACTGCATGCAGTGTACACCCATAACGGTTAACACTGAATGCAGGGAACACTCTAGCGGTTCTAAGACTTAAATAATCCTTCATATTAAGGATTATTTAAGTCGCCTGATATTGATCTTACCAAGAATAAAAAACACAAAAGAATGTCCGACTGTGCACTAAATTTTTGACCAAAATTTTGCAAGAAAAGTCGCACTTTTAAATCCGTGTGCCACTTTTCTTGCAAAAATTTGTCATTTTCTGCGAGTTTTTCCGCGCTGCGATTTTTAACACAGTGTTAGTTTTCTTGCAGTGCGGACTGCGACTTTTTTGCACTCAATATTGCTTTATTCGCACTGCGATTATTTTAGCACTGCGAGTCTAACTGCACATCAAAAAAAACAATGAAGCGAAACGAAAATTTTGTGTTTAAATGATTTTTAACGTTAAGATATCAAAATTTTTTAGTTTAAATGAAATAAAATGACTTTCCAGTGTATTAAAATTAATTAAAACAAATTTTGAAGTGTTTTACTCCTTTGAAATTGTCTACCAGCATCTGTATTTTTTTGTTGTGCAGCCATACTCGCAGTGTTAAAATAATCGCAGTGCTAATAAAGCAATATTGAGTGCAAAAAAAGTCGCAGTCCGCACTGCAAGAAAACTAACACTGTGTTAAAAATCGCAGCGCGGAAAAACTAGCAAGAAATAGCGAATTTTTGCTGGAAAAGTCGAACAAATGTTTGCAAGTGCGACTTTTCTAGCAAAAATTTGGTCAAAAATTTAATGTACAGTCGGACATTTTCTTGGGTTATATATTCTTGATCTTACTAATTAACGTCGTACATGAGCAGCATAGGTGTCCCTGCAGCAAGGCCAGCGGTAAAAACTCCACACAGAATAGAGCTATATTTGTTCACTGGTTTGCAGATGGAAAACTGTCATGCGTTGCCGACGTACAACAACCATTGTCCAGCCAATTTTTTTTTCTATGAGAGAAAAGATTTCTATGAGACTTATTTCTATGGGAGAAAAGATTCAGCAACCAGGTAGTACTCGCAGGCAGACCCGTTGGGTGCTACCCGAAGGTCAGCGCGGTCCTGGTGGCTCAATAGCTCAGAGCATCGGCCATTTAAAGCAAAAAGTTTTGAAGCTCCATTTCTTCGCTTCTGAAATTAATAGTCGAAAACTCGTGTGCTGAATCTTAAAATGCGTTTATGTTAAATATTTTAACTTGAACCCACTTTTCTATATAAGTATTTTTTTCTTTTTTACTCTTTAGATGCGTTTTTAAGGTGTTTTGCAGAATGATGTAATTATTGTCTGCCAACTGTACTAGTACTGTTAGCGAAATATGCTCACCTGAATATTTTCCCAGTTTCCATCATGTTTGAACAAAACTAAGGTTGGTTCATACTTATGACAAAACGTACTTTGGACAAAGTCTAAAAAACAAAAGTCCTTTGGACTTTGTCCAAAGGACAAATACAGCGTCAAAACGTCCTTTGGACTTTGTCTTTTGGACAAAATCCAAAGGACAACGTGTTCATACTTTTTGTCCGTTGGACTTTTCCCTTTGGACTTTGTCCTTTGGATAAAGTGCAAAGGACAAATTTTAAATAGCATTCATACTTCGTCCAAAGTAAAAGTCCAAAGGACGTTTTGGCTTTTCTAAATTTTGTCCTTTGGACTTTTTCAAAAGGACGCTTTGTCATAAGTATGAACCAGCCTTTAAGCTTATTTTAATAAGTTTTGTGTAATGATGAAATTGCAGGTGGTCTAAGACGACTCAATTCGGATAGTAACGGTAGGGAGTACGAATCCTTGCGGCAAGATTTGAGCGAATACAAACAGCGAATAGACGCCTCCATGAAAACCCAGCACAACCAATCGGCGCTCATATCTGAACTGCAGGAAAAGGTTAGTTGACAAGAATAGGAGATTTAAAAGACTTGGAATAAAGGAATTTGGAGCCGGGGAACTTAGAGCCTAGAGAACTTCGAGCCGAGGGAACTTGAATTCCAAAGAAATTGAATGGAAATTTGAGACCATAGCTTAGGGCACCGGTTGTTTTTGTTTCTTAATATTAACCTCTAAATTAAAAAAATGGGTGTTTAACGTCTTTCTTAAGAGCGGAGCGAGGAAGAAGAGGGTTAATTTAAAAGATTTTTCTCTTTTCTAAAGCTTTTTTTTTCATTTTATTAATTTTGCCTGTGTTATATTGGTGTTTTATTTTTTAAAAAATTACGTTTAGATTTTGAAATACAAAAAACGCGTGTTAAGTCTGGAAAAATCGGTATCGGAGCAGAATGGTTCGGAAGTTGTTCGGCAATCTTTCGCGGATTATTACACCAGTACCCCTATTAAATCTAGTAGTAAGTGGTTTTGTCAATTAAAAAAAGATTTGCGGATTATTAATTATGCCTTGCCAATACCGCTAAAAAGAAGTAATGCGATTTAACCAAATGCAAATTTGACTTATGCGTTGTTAAAAAATGCGTTGTGCCTAAAAACACCCTTTAAAAAATTAAAGAATTCGTGGTTTCATATTAAGATTACAATTAGCTTCCAAAGATTTAAATTTGTGTACCTTGCTTTTAACAGCTAAAACTGAATTAATTTATATCGATACATTTAGTCTTCATATAAGTTTGATAAAAAATTCAAAAATATTCTTAGTCATAGATAAGCATAAGGAGCTGGGCAGGCCGAAGTGGCATAGGCAGTTTTCATCCATTTTAAAACCCTCATTTAATTTAATTCAAAAACTGGATCTCGAGTCAATGATCTTTATTAGTAGCAGCATTGGTGCAGAAAGACTTTTAGGCATAGAACGGCACTATGCTATTGTCCATAGGTGGGCAGAGGGCGGGGATTGGGGGAGTACCCCCCATAAAAATTCCCGATTATAGCCGAAACCCTAAAATTTGGGGGTACCCCGGACACCCCCCTCAAATTTTGGAGGGTCCCAGTTCTAAAACCGCTAAAAATGAGGTATTTGAAGTATACCCCCAAAAATTTTTTGGAAGAACCCCCTCCGAATTTCGGCGGTCGGGTATACCCCCAAAATCCCAGAGGCTGGCCAACTATTTTGTGGTCTGCGTGGGAGTTTCGTCAGGCTTTCTTAGCCGTTTAAATGCGATATCTCTACCGATGGGTTCATCATTGTCATGTGCACGCCATCTACCGCTACTTCCGTTTACTTTTAGGCAAAGAACGCAGTTTGTCCCAAAGCAGTTTGAACGATGACGGTTCCCTAATCGACCTCTCTCACGCTGATCTTCGACTGCGTCTGGAAGAAGAAGAACAAAGGTAATATCGTCGTTACTACGGGAAAATGAGCCACAGTCATTATAAAACAGACCTGTGCACTGCCCCCGGGGGGGAACTTCCAAAATGGGTGGGCAAGGGGGGCAACTTTTTTTAAACGGAGGGGCAAGCAGGAGAAAAAGGAAACAAAAGAGAAAAAAAAGAAGGAAAAACAAAAAAAGGGACAAAAAAAAGGGGAAATTTAAGTAAAAATAGGTCTAAAATTGTTTAAAAAGCTTTGAAATGGGCTAAAAACTGCAAAAAATTGGCGATGATGTCGCCATAATAGGTCAAAAATGGGATCATAATTTTTGGGTTCTTTTTCATTTTTTGGTGGGGGGGGATCCTCATATAAAGCGGAGGTCATTTCCAGACGGTGCACAGGTCCGAATACATGTGAATCATCAATCCGAATACATGTCTGTATGTAGTAATAAGGGCCTTGCTTCAAATTTAAAATAAATTCCAGTCACATATTTTATACGAATTGTGGCTGATTTTGCCGTAGTAACGATGACATTTTGAAAAACAACATTAATACGATACATAAAACTGGGAAAACTTCAAAAGTTTATTGTATTGCACACGCTTTCCAATAGCATTACAATTAAACTGAAGCTTTTTCATACTGTCAATTGTAGTATGTTTCAAAAGTTTTTAAATAATATTGGGGCGAAACGTTAGTTTTATCAGCTATTTTTTTCTGTGTTTATACTAATAACTGTAGTATGTTTTTAAATTTAAAATAATATAGGGGCGAATATTTTGCTTTATCAACTTGGTTAGGTTAGCTTTTTTTGTTTTTGTTTTTTTTAATTTTTTATAACAGATAAAAAGTAATGAGCACAAATTCTAAATTAAATCTAAAAGAATAAAAAAGGTCAAGCTTTTTTAACAGGTTTTTCTTCTTAACGCGTTATTTTGTTTATAAGTAAATTACTTTTTTAAAAGTAATTAGCCCTCCATTGGATGAATAAATTTTTTATAATAATACCTGTTTGGACTTGACGACTATGTAGAAAAACCCCCGGGGATAATGGTGTAATTAAACTAAACAAGTAAGTCATGGTCTCGGAAATTCGGAAATTTTTTACTTGTGATTTTAAAGTATTCAACTGCCTAATGACTTTGATAATTTTATGTAAAATTAAAAAAAAATACTTGTCGAATTCACTGCATTATTTCCAACAGATAACGCAACTGTTATAACTTCAAAAAACATTTAATTAATTTATTTAAAAAAACAGAAGTTTTAAAAATGTAAAGATTTTTTCTAGAGTACATTAGAACATGATAAAAAAAATAAACACAAATGTTTTTAATTAGTGTTACAAAATACAGTGTTAATGCAACCCAGTTGAGTTACAGTAACAAACACCGAGAGAAAAAAATTACATAATATACATAAAAAGTATTACAAAGGCAGACCTGGCTCGCTAGAAAAGAATGACTAAAGGCTTTAAATTATAAAGCTCTTCTTTTAGTCATTTAGTAATCTATTACAAGTTTACCACTGCTATAAGGATTTTTTAAATTGATACAATGTTTTGGCACATACTTGTGCTTCACTTAGCAAATTTGGATAATTTATTACATATACAAACTGCAATTGGAAATCCGATGAGTTTTGAAAAAATAGGTTATTGGGAGTAATAGTTAATAATATTAAAAATGTTTGATAGGTAAATTTAAAAACAATCTTGTGTTTTTTTATAAGCAAGAAAGAAAAAAAAACTTTTCACTCGGAGTTTATTTTTAACAAAAACTTTATATTAATTAGTCGGATGTAATGTAATTGAAATTGCAAAAAAATATTCCCACAAAAATTGTTCATAAACATAAAAGATTTGAAGTTTTAACTGTTTAAATCTGAAGCTTCTATTTTTTGTGTACGAAAAATTATCCAAATGGGAGAAAGTTATCAAAAAATTGTTGTGGGAATGATATATTTTTATTAATTGCTAAAATTATTTAAAGGTTAAAACGTTTATTTTCATCATAAAAGCTTTCGACCCGTTCTTGGATCATCTTCAGTTAAAACATCTGAAACACAAAAAACATTTGTGTTAGAAAAGTAGTAAAGTTACAATAAATGGTAAGTAAAAAGCAATGAAATCACAGGAAATGAAAATTAATAGGTATAAATAAGTAAAAGATAGATAAAACGCACAATTATAAAACAGAAAATAGAAAAAAAGATTTTGATACTATTAACATAATCATTACAAAAAAGGTTGTAAACATTTTTTTATATTTTTGATATTGATTGATATTGATATATATTTTTCCAGTACCATTTGGCTGCGGGGAAAATTATCGCATGGTTCTAATACTTTTACGTTAGTTTTGAGCTTTTAAACATTAGTCGTCGAACATTGACATGGGCATTTTTTGAACAAAAACATTAAATGCTAATTGCTGATGACATGGACATTTTCTTTTCAGGACGAACACGCAAAAGAAAATCAACGACATGCTGAGGGACCAGGTGGAGGCGGCCACGGAGGCCAACCGCAGCCTCTCCCTGGACATTCAGAAGTTAAGTCGAGAGAATCAGAAGGCCAAAAGCGATCTGGAGGTCAAAGAGCTGGAGTGGAAGACTAGGGACAAGGTGGGTTTGTCGGTCTGTTTGCTTGTTCGTTTAACGAAAAGAAAGGCAAAACTGAATCTAAATCCACGTTTTTCTCTTCCGTTCTTAGCGCAATAGTAACAAAAAGGACCAATTAATGACGAGAAAAAAATTAATGGAGTCGCGAAAAGCACTGCAGTTAAAGAGTTAAAGCAATATGTTTATTTGGAATTAAACCTCAAAATAATGTGGGACATTTTTTTAGGTGGTGTCTAATCTAGTCATTTTCAGGTAAGTAAGAGTAAGAAAAAGTTTAGTCCAGTAAATTTATACCTATCTGAAACATCCCCACAACGGGAGTTTTAATAAATACAATAATTTCAGGCGCTAAAGGACCATTTTACGGCCGAACACAAGACTCTGCTGGAGCTGTGGAAGGCGGTGCAGTTGATGCGGCGGGAGAACGTCCAGTTGAAGCTGAACACGGAACAGGAAGTGGAACATTTGAAGACTGAGTTGCACAAAGCGGAGCGGCTGCTTTTACACGCCTGTCACAAATGGGCATCCTCTTTTTCAGCCCACACCGCCACCTGGCTGGATGGAGAGAAGAACTCGCTGATCTCGTAAGTTGCCCGGGGAGTTTGTCGTTACGAAGTTTTTTAGAGTTGCCTTGATGGTCATAATTAAAATTAAAGTTTGAGACATGGTGAAAAGGTAAAAATAGAATAAAGATTTTATTTCCAACGTTTTGATCCGTTAAAACAGATCTTCATCAGGGTCTAAATTACAAAACACATATAAAACGATCAAATGATAAATAAAACACGTAGAATACAGAATAACAGTCAAACAAAAGGATAACAAGAAATTATTAAAACTATCTCATAAAGCATACTTCTCAAGTAAATAAAAATAAATGTTAGGAACAAGTTTAGAAATTTCAACAGAATGCGTATTTAATAAATTAGGATTATCCTTATTTGCTAGTATATAACAGGCCTCCTTAAAACATAGTTTATGAAAATTATCGTCAAACGAAAGAAACCTGCAAAAGCTAAAACTATAATTTGTATTTCGTGCGTGCAATGAAACACCTGAAAGCGAATTTGACTGAGCAGAACTGTGAATTGCACGTGTGTGTTCGGTAAAACGGACTAAAAAACTTCTTTGGGTTCTGCCAACATAAAAACAATCGCAAACATCACACTTCGAAAGATAAACAACGTTGTTACTGGCCGAATTCGGGGAGGGTGGGCGGGGCTAATTTTGGTAAAACAGCTGGGAACGTAAGGAATTTGACTTGCGATAAAACAATTGGAAACCCGCGTTGTTGAGAATGCGCTTTATAGCATAAGAATTTTTGCCAAAAAACGGTAAAACAATAGAAGGTAAAACATTTTTAGAGGGTGGAGGTAAAGAACAACCCGATTTAAGGCTCGTTATATCGAAGAATTCGGCAACTAGTTCCTTAGCATAACCGCGTTTATTTACAAAAATTTCGAATAAAAAATTAAACTCGCCCTTAAGCGAAATTGAATCTGTGCGATATCGAATCGCGCGCAATTTTAGAGTGTTAAGAGTACTTAAAACATATTGGTTAGGTATAAAAGAATGTTTAGATATGCAGCGGTTAGAATGGGTAGGCTTACGATATACTTGCACATCAATTTTACTATCAGATCGTTTGATAAGACAATCTAAAAACGGTAAACAGTTTGCGCTCTCAAACTCAGCTGTGAAACGAATATTAGTATTTTTAAGAAAAGTATGAAACTGGTCTAAAAAAGAATTTAATAAAGCATTACAATCTAAATACGACTCTCTACACTCAAATAAAAGAAAAACATCATGAATATATCGGCAGTATAAATAAGCATTCTGTTGAAATTTCTAAGCTTGTTCCTAATGTTTATTTTCATTTACTTGAGAAGTATGCTGTATGAGATAGTTTTAATAATTTTTTGTTATCCTTTTGTTTGACTGTTATTCTGTATTTTACGTGTTTTATTTATCATTTCATCATTTTATATGTGTTTTGTATTTTAGACCCTGATGAAGATTTGTTTTAACGGATCGAAACGTTGGAAATAAAATCTTTATTCTATTTTTGCCTTTTCACCATGTCTCAAACAAACTTTAATTTTAGTTTGTCGTTAGTTTAGTGAAGATATTATTGTGAAGTTCCCGCTTATGTTATTGAAAGGTTTGTGTTTGTATGCCGGGAAACTGTCTCTGTAACGGAGCTGCTTTGCTCGGGTTCTAGCTTTTTGTTCACCCGTCGAAAGATTCCGGTTTGGCGATAGGTTTTTCTACACGCCTGTCACAAGTGGGCCTCCTCCTTCTCAGCCCACACCGCCATCTGTCTAGACCGGGGAGAAAAACGCGCTAATATCGTAAGTTGGGACTCCATTTTAATTATTTGACCGGTACTCCCTTACAGATCAACCGTTCAGTTACCGTTAATGAGATATGCTTATTTTAGTCCGCAATATTTTTACACAAACTATAAAAAAAGAGATTTTTTTAGCAACCGAAAAGGTGTCCAAAAGCGACTGGTATATCTGACCGGTACTTCCTTGCAGAACAACTAGCCTCCCTGTTACCGTTAGTGAGATATTATTTTTATAGCAATTTTTGCACAAACTGTAGGAAAAAAGTATTTTTAGCGACCGAAAATGTCTCCAAAAGCGACTGGTATATCTGACCGGTACTTCCTTGCAGAACAACTAGCATGTTTCCGTTAGTGAGATATTATTTTTATAGCAATTAAATTATTTTTTAGCAACCGAAAACATCTCCAAAAGTGACTGGTTTATCTGACCGGTACTTACTTGCAGAACAACTAGCCTTCCTGTTACCGTTAGTGAGATATTATTTTTATAGCAATTTTTGCACAAACTGTAAGAAAAAACTAATTTTAGCGACCGAAAATGTCTCCAAAAGCGACTGGTATATCTGACCGGTACTTCCTTGCAGAACAACTAGTATGTTTCCATTAGTGAGATATTATTTTTATAGCAATTTTTGCACAAACTGTGGGAAAAATTATTTTTTAGCAACCGAAAACATCTCCAAAAGTGACTGGTTTATCTGACCGGTACTTCCTTGCAGAACAACTAGCCTCCCTGTTACCGTTAGTGAGATATTATTTTTATAGCAATTTTTGCACAAACTGTAGGAAAAAAGTATTTTTAGCGACCGAAAATGTCTCCAAAAGCGACTCGTATATCTGACCGGTATTTCCTTGCAGAACAACTAGCATGTTTCCGTTAGTGAGATATTATTTTATAGCAATTTTATCACAAACTGTGGGAAAAATTATTTTTTAGCAACCGAAAACATCTCCAAAAGTGACTGGTTTATCTGACCGGTACTTCCTTGCAGAACAACTAGCCTCCCTGTTACCGTTAGTGAGATATTATTTTTATAGCAATTTTTGCACAAACTGTAGGAAAAAACTAATTTTAGCGACCGAAAAGGACTGCAGCAGCGACTGGAATCCCTAACTGAACAGGTCCGCGATTTGGAGGAGGAAATCGAGCAGGCCAGATCGGAAAACAACGCCATTCTGGAGTCCAAAGAGGATCTCCAGCGCCAGCTGCAAGAAGTGGCCATGCGAGAGGAGGAGGCCAAAAGAACGGTGGACCAAAATTTGCTGGACAACGAGCGATTAAAAAGTACAGTTTAAATTTTGGTGCTGAAAATTGGCGATCTGTAATCTCTAACCCATCGGTGGGCATGGGGGAGGTTGGTTGATGGCATAGGTGGGCAGCCTCCCGTATTTTTTTTGGGGGGGCTATACCCGACCCCCGAAAATTGGGGGAGGGGTTTCCAAAATTTTTTTTGGGGTATACCTCAAATCCCCATTTTTAGCGTTTTTAGTACTGGAACCCCCCAAATTTGGGGGGGGGGAGCTGTCCGGGGTACCCCCAAATTTAAGGGGGAGGGGTTTCGTCTATAATCGCGATTTGGGGGTAGGGGGTATAACCCCCCACCCAACCCCCGCCCCGCCCACCTATGGTTGATAGGAGGGGTTATAACCCCCACAAAATCCCGATTACTGCCGACACTCACCTAAAATTTAGGGGTACCCCGGACACCTCCCCTCCCACTAAAATTTGGGGGGTCGCAATGCTAAAAACGCTAAAAATGGAGTATTTGATGAGGTATACTCCGAAAAAGTTTCTGGGACAACCCCCTATTTCGGGGGTCGGGTATACCCCCATATCCGTAGGCTACTCGCCAAAATGCTCCAACCTAAGTATATACCTCATTTATTGACTGACGTACTGTGTTACACCGAAATAAAAACCGGAACTCCCACCACACTCTAGATTTCAAACTGGTCCACCCCGGGTCGACGGACCTTCCACTAAAACGCTAGGGAGTCGTAAGACCTCCCACATCGACCCCCTCCTAGCTTTTAAAGTAAAAATTATTGTAAAAATTATTATTTTTTTGTTATTTTTCCCGCAAACCCCAAATGATAATTTAAAGTAAAATAAATTACTAATATTTTCAGATGATCTTGATCGGCTGTCAAAAACTCGTACCAAAGAGCAGGAATCTTGGACAAATGCCAGCCAGGTCATTCAGGAAAAGCTAGAATTTACAGAAAAAGAAAAGGTTTTATTTTTTTAATTATTAAAACTTTATTGGCGGTTAAATAAATAGTTAAAAATAAACAAAATGTAAGAAGTTTAAAAAAAACTTTTTTCAAATTGCATTTCAGTACGCTTTATGTTTTTAAAAAAACTTAAACTAATTTTAGAGACCTACCTAGCATGAAAAAATTTGAGTTCAAAGTCCCACCGCGAAATAAAACCTCTTAGGTACATTTTATTCTAATATTATTGACACGTGAAATACTAAAAATAACAAAAACGTCTATTTCAAAAATTTTAGCGGCTTTATGTATTGAAGAAATATTCTAAAAAGTGTTTTATTATTATTTATCCAAAAAAATTACATATTAAAATGAAAAATCCTACACTACACAAAAATAGCTTAAAACAATAGTTAAAGTTACAAAAATACTTGATATCGTTTTAATATTGCTATTAAACCTTAGTTTGAGTACCGTGTCACATACATGGGCAAGTTGGCCCGGAGTGGGGGGGGGTTAAACCCCAAATTAGGGGGGGGGGATTAAAATCCGAGAAACGCAAAATACCCATATCGTTTTTTTTCTGGAGTGCATTTTACCCATATCGTTTTTCGATTTTGAAGAAAAAATAGGTAAAAAACGCTAATTTTAGGTCAAAAAGCCCTTTTTAGCGTTTTTAAGCTTTTTATTGCTTAAAACATTCATTTTGACCTCAAAACTTGAGTTTGGGGGTAGTTAGAAGTCATTTTAAAGACATTTTTTTTCTTCATTTTTCCAAAATTGGGGGGGGGGGGTTAACCTTTTCTCCCCCCCACTTCTGAGTGGGGGGTTAAACCCCCTTCTCAGAATTTGGGGGGGGGGGTTAAACCCCCCCCAACCCTCCCCCCCCGCGCCCATGTATGCCGTGTGACCATTGCAGTCTAGCCTAAAAGCGGAGGCTGCTCATTACTTTCTTTTAAAACACAAAAACTAAATAATACATTTTAAATTATCATGGTGGCGGAACTCTATATTTAAAAAAGTAAAATTAATAAATTTTTCGGTTAGAAACAAATCCTTTGGTCTTCGGTGGTCAGATTACCTACCAAACGCAGGCTTAGGGACTTGATGTGAGATAGATTGTTAACACCCATAAAACTCATTATCATCTCCATATAAACCCTTCATGAATGGTTGGGCTTTGAACCAAAATTTATGCCAGAACAGTATTGATAGAGCGTTTTGGGCGGTCAAATCGGCTTAGGCACGCATAGCCGCCCTATTGAGGCTAGAAAATTTTTTTTAGTTTTTGAAAAAAGTGGGTAGAAACTAAACAAATTTTGATTTTGCTGTGGGACCGCGGACCCAAAAATTTTGTTGCGAAATATTATTATTGTAGCTTTATTTCAGAATGAAAAGGAGCGAGAGCTGCAAAGTTTGCGGCGAAGGACTCAAGAAGCGGAGAGCGGTTTAAAATTTATCGAGCAGCAACTCAGGGATTTAAGGTCTACACTTAATGACGCCGAAGAAGGTAGAATAATAGTCTAGAATGTTATTTGAAAATAAAAGAAAACATAATTATTGTTCGCTTTCTTATACGTTTTTATAATTAATTCTGTTCACATAACCTTTTATTAAAAACAAAAACTTATAGTTTTAAATAGATTTAAATCGAGTGATTGTTTCAATGTTTCAGTTAAAATCTAAATCACTCTTTTATTTAAAAAAATAAAAAATAAGTAAGTTTTTTTTTGACTGATTTTTGGTTTGCAACTGCAAGGGTTATCCGTTAAAATAAAGTTTCATTGAAGTGTGTTGCAAACAGGGACGTAACCAGGGGGCGGCCGCCCCCCCCCCCAAAAATGGTCGCCAGATAGTAAAATTTGGGGGTTTTCAGAGGCCAAAAATTCAAAATTTTCTAGCGCCTGGCTAATCGCTCGGCGCCAACCTCTAAAATAGTTTTGGTACCACAATTGAATATTAAAAAAGCAAAAAATATTGAAAAAAGTACAATAACTTTAGCAGGAATGCATAGGAGTAGGGAATGTCCGACTGTGTGTTAAACTTTTGTTCAAATTGTAGGTAGATTAGTCCACAGTGTTGATTTTTTATCACGTAGAAATAAAAATTTGCAAACGCAAAACTCATAGATGAAGTTTTTCAACATACTACACTGTCGAAAAATTCAAATTAGTAAAAATATTCGATGTTTTAACATATAAAATCATTTATACGTCCGATGCAACAAAAAACGTAGAATATTTGACAACATTACGTGGAAAAAAACCTCTGCTGAGTATTTTACGTTCACGGATTTTTGCAGTTCGAAGTTTGCAAAATGAAAAATTGTAAACGCAGAATGCATACAATAAATTTTTTTTACATAATACTGTGGAATAATTCAAATTATTCAAGATATTTGATGTTTTAACATGTAAAATAATTTATACGTTGGATTCAACGAAAGTGGTGAATATTTGACAACGTCACGTGAAAAAAAACATCATCACAGAGTTATACGTGTGCAGTTTTTTTGTTTGCAAGAATTGCGGTTCTCATGTAGAATAATCTACAGTATACGTAGAAAAATTGTCACGTAGATTATTCAACAAATTGTAGATTATTCCACAACGCGTTGTGATTTTTTACATGATAAAAAATTTACACTGTGGAATAATCTACCTATAATTTGAACAACTGTTTAACACACAGTCGGACATTCTCTACTCTTATGCATTCTTGACTTTAGTAAACAATAAGTACTACACATCAAGCAAAACAAACAATCATATTTGGTTGATTTGTATATATAAATCTTTCCCCTCCTAAAATTTCCAGCCGCCGACAACAATGGCTTGGTATTTTTTTTCAGAAGGTACCCTAAAAATATGTAAATGCTGCTCATCTGATTTGGTTTACAGTTTGTATGTAGCCAGGGGTCTTAAAGGAGCATTGTCACAAATCAAATTCCTATAACGCCCGAACCGGACTGCTCCTTTAATACCAAAGCTACCTAACTCAACTTTGGTATTTAGAGTGCTCCACTACAAGGCTACAACATTTTTAAATTTCAGCTGAATCGGTTCAGTATTAAAGGAGCAGTCCGGTTCGGGCGTTATAGGAATTTGATTTGTGACAGTGCTCCTTTAAAGGTCTCAAACAAAAAAAGTTTCACACAAAAAAAGTAACTGGAACTTGTTTGTTTTAATAGGACTAAAAATCGTATCGTGTTATCTGGGTTTAAGCTAAAAATGGCGGGAAAACTTTAACTACATACGATTAGAAATTGAAATAGCCAGGTCAGGTTATTTGGATTCAGGCAGAAAAATGGCGGGGGGGGGCCTCTTTTATTCAATAAGACGGGATAGAAATAAATGGGTTATTTTGTTTCAGACAAGAAAATGGCGGAGAGTCGGTTGCTGGCGGCGCAAAATCGGCTGGTTGAACAGGAGCGAACGCTGCAAGATTTCGACGAGGAGCGACGCCAGTATAAAGCAAAAATATCCCAATTGGAGCCGGAAAATCAGAGGAAATCCGCTCAGATAAAAGATCTCACCGTAAGTGCGATAACGTATATTTTGTTATATACCGAATGCCATAGTGCAAGGGAATGTAATTTATAGTTTATTTGGACAGCCAGGCCGGGTCGGGGCACAATCTTATATATGTATGCATAATGAGAGGAAAATAATGTTTTAGGAACAAGTCCGGAGGCTGAAATCGGAAGTGAGCGCGGCGCAAAGCCGGGCCCAGGAGCAGCAAAGCGCGGAGCGCCGCTGGTCGGAGGAGCGGGCGGGGATCCAGAGGCAGATGGCGGACAAGGAGTCCGAATTCCAACGGATGAGAGACAGGATGGAGGAGTACGAAGCGGAGAAGAGGGTGGGTAAAAATTTTCGCGCGCATAGGTACAAAAAAGAGGAGGTGGTTAGGCATACATGGGCAAGTTGGTCCGGAGTGGGGGGGGGGGTTAAATTTGGTGATAAACCCCAAATTAGGGGGGATAAAATCCGAGAAACGCAAAATACCCATATCGTGTTTTTTTTCTGGAGTGCATTTTACCCATATCGTTTTTCGATTTTGAAGAAAAAATAGGTAAAAAACGCTAATTTTAGGTCAAAAAGCCCTTTTTATTGCATTTTTGAGCTTTTTATTGCTTAAAACACTCATTTTGAGCTCAAAACTTTGGGGGCAGTTAGAAGTCATTTTAAAGACATTTTTTTTCTTCATTTTTCCAAAATTGGGGGGGGGGTTAACTTTTTCTCTCCCCCCCACTTCTGAGTGGGGGGGGGGTTAAACCCCCCTTCTCAGAATTTGGGGGGGGGTTAACCCCCCAACCCCCCCGGGCCCATGTATGGGGTTAGGTTAATCATAGCCGGGCGGGCAGCCCTCTAAAATATGCCCAAAACCCCACCTAAATTTAAAAAAGAAGAATTTTTTTTTGGGGAATCATTCAAATACCCCATTTTTAGCGTGTTTAGTACTGGGACTCCTCAACAATTTTAGGAGAGGAGTGGCCGGGTTGCTTTAAAATTTTAGGCGGAAAGGTGTCGGTCGAAAGTTTTGAGATTTTAAGGAGGTATAGCCCTTAACCTCCCCTTCTCATCTATGTGCAAACGGAGGGAGGAGGCTTTGCCTGTAAGGGTGCAGGAACAAAATAATCCAAGGTCCAAATAATCCAAGGTAGGTACAAATAATCTAAACAAGAGCGCTGCGAGTTGGATTATTTTTTCGCACATGAGATCATATTTAATTTATGCAAATTTTTGATTTTTGTATTGCTATTTCAAAAAATCCCGCTGGCAGCGAATAAATTTTTGCGTTTCGAGCTGAAAATTTACCAATAATTAGATTGATGTTTTAAAGTTTTTGAAAAATCTTCAAAAATATAAATATTTCAGTTTTCATACACACACCCACACACTGCGCCTTAGGAATTATTTTCTATAATCATGGTTCAAGATTTCGGTTACGTCTAGCCACTAAAAATTTTAAGTCAAAAAAAAAATTATCCATTACTTCAGTACCAAAGCCGTTGGTTTCCCGGCATGCTCGAGTTTTCGTTTATTTATATTTGTAAACTGTGCTTCCAACTTAAACTTAAAAAGCATGGTCTTCCAAAAGTTCCGACGCTTACAGTAGGAGTGAAAGGTTATTGACAGATCTTAGTGTTAGTGATGTTTCTGCCTTCAAATGTCATGCTCCGGAACTCCGGCCATTTAAAATAGAAGGGTGTCTGGAGCTTCGGAGCTCTGCCTGTTAAATAAGCAGTTTAAAGCTTACTTAATTTGAAATAACTTTAAAGCTATACTATCTGAACTATTTTATTGTTTTAAATAAGTTTTGACGAAAAAATTACTTTAAAAAAACTTGCAAAACATTCTATGGCATCACACTATAGTTATTCATAAAGTTAGTACAAAAACAAAACGAAGCTCTGGAGCTGCAAAGGTTTCACTGGATTAAGATTTAAAAAAAAGATTTACAATCTTAGTTTTTAGATTAAGTTTAATTTCAAGAGTTTAATTTAAGTGTTTGATAATTCAAGAGTTTCAAAAGTAATTTCAGAATCAATGCCAAATAGATAAGTTATTTTGGAAATTCAATACTGTTATTGCTTTTATTAAATTTTTCCTAAACTACTAGGGTGATAGGGTACTTTATGCAAAAAACTTGCTTCTTGTTGTTATGCAAATTGCATATTGTCAGACCTTTGCACGGTCTGGAAATGCCCCCCTTATTGGAGGATTTGCCCCTCCCCCCGTTTTATTGCCCCCCCCCCGCCAAAAAATGAAAAAGTACCCTAAAATTATGACGCCATATTTGACCTATGATGACGCCATCATCGCGAATTTTTTGCAGTTTTTAGCCTATTTCAATGTATTTTAAGCCATTTTAGACCTATTTTTACCTTATTTTCGCTTTTTTTGTCCTTTTTTTTCTTTTTCCCTTCTTTTTTTCTCTTTTTTTTCTTTCTCCCCTGCTTGCCCTCCCCGTTTTATTGCCTCCCCGTTTCAAAAAAGTTGCCCCCCCGTGCCCCCCCATTTCGGAATTGCCCCCCCCGTTTTAACCCCGGGGGGGGGGCAGTGCACAAGTTTGCATTGTATATAAATTTTAAAAAATTGCACCATAAATGTTTGAAAAATAAAATATATTCATGAAATACATATAAAATTGAAAAAAAAAACTAAGTATTTAATTTTAATATAATATATAACCAGTCATAAAACTAAATAATGTAAAATGCAAAAATATTAAAAAATAAAACCAATGAAAATAAGCAAAATGTTATCTTGTATTATTTGGACCTAGTGAAAACTTTGTTTGGTTTTTTTGTTCGCACTCGGCAAGCGCTGACGAGGCAATTTTGGATTATTTGTTCGCATTTAGGAACAAATAATCCAAGACGCGCGGGATTATTTGGACCTTGGATTAATTATTGGTCGCACACTCGCCTGTAATGGTTTAAAAAAAGAGAATCCCCTACTAATATTTTCCTTGTCCTGTGGGGACACCCCTAGAAAAAGCGGTTTAAGATAAAAAACTTTAAGCGAACGAAAGTGCCTCCACCAAAAATGTTGAAAAAAATTTAGGATATATATTTTTTAAAATACCTATTTTTAGCGTTTTTTGTTTTAAAACCCGTGCAAAAGGTTTAAGCAAAAAAAAGCGTCTATTGGAAATAATCGAAAATCTCAGGATGGATATTTCCCAAAAAACCTATTTTTAGGGGTTTTTTTATTTCAAAACCCCAAAAAAATTTAGGGGGTTTGTCGGCATTAAAAAATTTTATTTAAAAGGGGGAGGGTGGTAGAAGGGGTTTCCCTTCTTCTTTGAAACTTTTGGTTTTTTTAACCCCGAAACCATAAAGCGGCTTGTTTTTTTCAGTTTGCGAGTGTATATTCCAGTTTTTAGTGTTTTACAATAAAATTGGCAAAAATAAGGAACACTCTCTTCTAAATCACAGCTTCAGTTGTTTTAGGTTTTTCAAATTTGCGTCCACGTAATTTTGCCAAAAAGAAATACTATAATATAAAAGTGTACTATGTAATACTTTGTATTACTGATGACGGATTAGTATAATTCTATACTTTTTATACTTATTTGCTTATTGCAAGGTTCTATCTTTATGTTTTTAGGCCTTAGAAGAAAAGGTTCGAGACGTCAGCGTTAAATGGCGGTCGAGTGAACAGAAATTGATTTATACTACTGACGTTGTGGAAACGATGAAAAATAACCTGGCCAGGGCCGAATCTAACGAAAAGAATTTGAAGTATAAAGGGTTTTAGATTGATTTTAAAGTAGAAAACTTAAACATTCAAATCATGTTTGAATTTTTAAGTTTTGAGAAGACCAAACTGCGGCTAAAAATTAGACTTTACGTATTTTATTCTAAAAAATGAAACTCAACAAAGACTATTTGGCAGGAATGATTTAAAACACAAAGTTTTAATAGCATAAGTGTGACCAATAGTCGTGTTCGTGTCCATAGGTAGGCAGCCTCCCGGATTTTGGGGGTATACCCGACCCCTGGAATTTAAGGGAGTGTCCCAAAAATTTTTTGTGTGGTATACGGTATACATCAAATATCCCATTTTTGACGTTTTTAGTACTGGGATATGGGACCCCCCTCTCCAGATGTTAGGGGGTGTCCGAAGTACCCCAAATCTTAGGGGGGAGGGAGTAATGGTAGTAATCGGGATTTTTGAGGGGTATAACCGCCAAACCCCGTCCTCGCTCACGGTCGTGGTCGTGTTTCTCAAGCGGAGCTCTGTTTATCGGAGCTCCAAAGCAAGCGTCGGAGGTTCGAAGCTCCGTCTTATTTTTGCACTAATTCTTTGAGTAATTAAAAAGTAATGTAATTGACCATAGATTATAATATTTTGTTAAAAAATATTTTTGTAAACTAAAATTTTTTTCAAAACCTATCAAAAACGAGAAAATTAAAAGTTTAAAATTCGAAGTTCTTACAGGGCAACTAAAGCTAAAGTCTTCCAGGCTGAAATTAAGGGCGTAACCGCTCTTCGCCAGGAAGAAATAAACAATTAACCTGTGAGCGAGAAAATTTTAAAAAAAAGTTTTCAGCGGTTATGTAACCAATTATTATTTAGTTGCGTCATGTGTTTTTCTCAAACATGATATCTTTCATGATATTTTCTCAAACAACTAGTGGTTACTTTACCACTCATCTATTTTCACCCTGATAGAATTTATCTTTAGTGTTCTTTAGTAAATTATTTGCAACACAGACATACCAACAAAAAATTACCCTATTTTACGTACACATTTTTTTTAATTATTGTTTTTAATTATGGAGTATATAATAATATTTTGAAATATCTGAAGGTCAAAAATTCGACTAAGTGTCGATGGAAAAATATCGATCTTGCGTATCTTGGTTGGTGCGAATTAAATAAACTAAAATGACACCATGATTGATCTTTTTTTAGAGGAAAGCTGGAGACGGTAAATCGCAATGTCGGCGACTTCCAAAAGTTAACTGCCACTCTCGAGTCTTTGAACGCGGAACTAATACTCCTGAGGCGAGAGAAGAAAACGATGGAACAAGATTTGGAGGACACAAGGTGAAAATATGCAATACAGATAGTGTTTCTATAGCTAAATTAGGCCGGTTATGGGTGACATTGACATTAAGGGCTGGTTCACACCATATATGGGCAAGTTGGTCCGGAGTGGGGGGTTAAACCCCAAATGGGGGGGGGGTTAAAATCCGAGAATCGCTAAATACCCATATCGTTTGTTTTTTCTGGAGTGCATTTTACCCATTTGGTTTTTCCATTTTAAAGGAAAAATAGGTAAAAAACGCTAATTTTAGGTCAAAAAGCCCTTTTTATAGCATTTTTTTTAGCTTTTTATTGCTTAAAACAGTCATTTTGATCTCAAAACTTAAGTTTGGAAGCAGTTAGAAGTCATTTTAAAGACATTCTTTTTCTTCTTTTTCCAAAATTGGGGGGGTTAACCTTTTCTCCCCCCCCCCACTTCTGAGTGGAGGGGGTTAAACTCCCCTTCTCAGAATTTGGGGGGGGGGGGTTAACCCCCCAACCTCCCCCGTGCCCATGTATGCCCCCAACCCTCCCCCGTGCCCATGTATGGTTCAAACAGCAGCAACAATAACAGTGTAATGATGTAACCGCGAGCGTTAACTGTCAGCTGCCATTATAGATGTTTTTGGTCAGGTCCGCTAGGGGGGTCCACCCCCGGGTGGAAGGCCAAAATTTTTAAGGGGGTCCGGACCCTCCTAACTTTTTCGGGGGGGGGAGGTCGACCCAGGGTGCGAGATTTAATCTGGAGGGGGGTCCGATTTTTAAACAAAGCTTTTTAAATCAGTAATTTAAGTGTTTTTAGGTCTCATATTGAACTGTATATATGGGTATTTTGCGTTTCTCGGATTTTAACCCCCACCTTAATTTGGGGTTTAACCCTCCCCCCCACTACCGGACCAACTTGCCCATGTATGGTTGGTGGGGTTCACCCCCCGATTCTGAGAAGGGGAGTTTAACCTCCCCCTACTCAAAAGTGGGGGGGGGAAGGTTACCCCCCAATTTTGGAAAAATGAAGAAAAAAGAATGTCTTTAAAATGACTTGTATCTCCTTCCAAACTTAAGTTTTGAGATCAAAATGAGTGTTTTAAGCAATAAAAAGCTTAAAAATGCAATAAAACGGGCTTTTTGACCTAAAATTAGCGTTTTTTATTACCTATTTTTCTTTCAGAATTGAAAAACGATATGGATAAAATTCATTCCAGAAAATAAACGATAGGTAAAATGCGTTTCTCAGATTTTAACCCCCGTAATTTGACGTTTAACCCTCTCCGCTCCGGACCAACTTGCCTATGTATGGGTCTAACCCCAAATTTTTCTCTTTGCCGACCCAAAGAGGGGGTCTAGACCTCCTAGACTCTCCTGGCTACGCCTTAGATTTAGATTTCCCTTTAAACTCGCTTTAGATTTTCCCTTTAAATGGCCAAAGCTCCGGAGCTTGATATTGTAGCGTAGGAACGTCACTAAATTTGTACATATTTGTTATACATCGCAATCTTTTTTTGATTTCAGAAAGTTGGGACAAGACGTTCAAAAGGAAAATGGGGATTTAAAGCGAAAAGTAAAAGATTTGCAGAAGGAACTCGGCGAAACGACGGATAGACGACGAATCGCCGAAACTAAATATCTGTCCTTAGAAAAAGTAAGTAAAATATTGTTTGTTGTCGTAATAAGCATCTAAAAAAAATTTAGCGATCTTTACCACTTTTAACAATATAAACTTAATGAAACAATACTTTGTTTTAAAAGAGCAAAATTTAACAAAACACCATTATTTTTAGACAAAAATGTAATAAAAAAACCGAGAATTCCTTTTTAAATGCAAAAATAACCAAAAAACTTACTGAAAAATTTTTATAGAAATAGGAAATTGCATTTCCTTTTGCAGATAACTGGTGTTGTTCATTTCCAATTGTGCCTCATATCTAAATGTAAAAAGAAAATTCAAAGTGTTCCTACGTTCTAATTAAAGCCTTAAGCTGTAATAAGAAATTTTTGCTCTTTGCTCGCGTAAATTTTTTAAGATAATTTACTAGGTATACATTCAAAAAGAAGTTAAGTACAGTAATGTACAATGTAGTTAAGAATTTAATGCAACAGATTTTTATTTTTTAAGTTGTTTTTAAGAATTTTTAAGTTGTTTTTTGAACAAAAATATTGATACAATGTAAGTCTTCATTTTAAAATACTAAAATGTTCCATGTTCACTAAAAGTAGAAATAAGATATTAAATGCTGTTATTTTATTACCAGTGTAAAAAATTAACCAATTTAAAAAAAACTAACGTCAAAAAATCATAAATTTCATAAAATAATGGTGGTGTAGAAAGTATTACATCGAAAACAAGTTTTAAAACAAAACATATTTTGTTTAAAAAAATAAATGGTAGTAAACCCCGATTACGATAGAAAAATCGATCGTTTTTAATTTTATGATATTGTCAACATTACTTTAACTAAAAATAGTTAAATGTATCGGACAAAAAAAGAAGCGAAGTCACAATTTTTAAATTTGTGCTATATTCTGTCACCGAAGGGGACCCTGTTTACAAAAGTGAACAGTGATTTTTCTTAACAGTTAGACAATTCTTTTACTTTATTTTAAAGTTTTATTGTCTTTATTTTTTTAAAAATATAAAAAATTAAATAAAAAAATTGAATTTGCTTAAATATGCCTTATTGTTAGATTCTCAATTAGTTTAAATATAAAAGAAAATATTGTTTGGTTTTACCGTGAAGTAGCAAATAACTCATTAGACAGGGATTTAATTTTGTAATTATAGATCATTGAAAAATTTGTTCTAAACAAATGTTTAAATACACAATTTAAGGGCATTGTTTAAGAAAAAACTATTATATTAAAATTAAAAAAACCATCATATATGTTAGCATGAATTTAGGGTTTCGTTTAGGTTACTTAGAAAATTAAGGTTAGTAGTTTACGAGTTTTACTGTAATAATTTAATAAGTCGAGTTTTATTATCATAACATGATCACAATTTCGAATTAGTTGCCCTGAAGATTGCCAATTTTAAAATTAGCAATTTCGACGAACACACCATGATAAAACATACAAACAACCAAAACTTAACAAACTTGGTGACAAAATCTAAACTTCGGTCTGTTATATCTCACTAACGAAGCGGAAGATTTGCACGGGACTTATATCAAAGTATAGATCAGATTCTTGCTTATTTACTGAAATAGATAAAAACGTTTATTTATCTATGGCGTTATCACTAAAATCAATACAGTGAAAAAAACCTTGTCCCGAAAAAATCCAAAAAAATTTTTTTTATTAGTAAGACGTAAGAAACTACGAACCATGCTGTCAGTATTATTCTTTTGGGTTTTCTCTTGGGCTTCTGTTAGTTTTTAAGGACTGCCCTTTAAATTTAAAATTTTTTTTTAGGTTTAACTTCCTGGACGGGTTAGGGAGAAATAAAAAATGTGTGCCCTGGGACATATTTCCTAAAGATGTTTGTAAATTTTCATTTTACAAATCTCCGCCTTGTTTTTATGAATAATTAAAGATATACGACACGGGAACATCGATCAGTCAGCGCACAGGACGGGAGGTGGCTCTGTAAAATGTAAAAAACCTAACATTTTAAGTTTTTTAATCTAAAAAAACTAATATAACAAGCTGTCAAAAATGAAACATTTAAAGTTTAGAAGCACTCCAAGCCCTTATGGTGACAGCAGCAAATTTTTAAATTAAAAAAATTTTCTGAAAAATAAATTATTTTTTTCGAAGATTATTTTGTTAAAAAATATTCTTGCAAACCTAAACTCTAAGCTAACTGAAAAAACGCCAAAATTTTTTTTAAGCGTTTTTTTATTTTGCAAAATTTTTTCACGTTTGTCTCCAAGTGCTACACAATAAAACTTTTGCAAAAATCTAAATGTAATTTATCCAAGTATTGTTTTTATTGTGTAAAAGCCTTTAAATCTAAATGTAATTTATCCAAGTATTGTTTTTATTGTGTAAAAGCCTTTGAATCCTCGAATGCTTTCTGAATTGCATTATATCAAATTGTCAAAGAGTCAATAGAATTTATCAATTATGACAAAAATTTTCATGGTTTGAAGAAGTATTTGCGAAGTTGAACAAAAATAATTTTTTACGTTTTCGTAGATGTTTTTTCCTCATTGTATCCACCGAAATGATGACTTTATAGATAAACAAACGTTTTAAGCCATTTTAGCGAATAAACAAGAGTTTGAGCGATGCTAAAATACAAAATTCGTACAAATTGACCGCTACGTTTGTGAGATATAGCAGCTTAAATTTCGAATTTACTATTGCCAGTGAACGGAATTTTTCTGCAGACATTAGTTTTCAAGAAACAAGTTTCTGTTTATTTTACAGATAGGGATTAATTTAACCGAGTTTAAAATTAAGAAAATCCGATTTTTAATACCCGTTCTTTAAGCTATAATTTTTCATTATTAAAAACACAATTTTAATATAAAAGAAAAACTTCCCCGGAGACCTCACTTTTAATAAAAATTTTATTAACAAATTTACCTAATGGGAAGTCAGTAAAGCATTCAGTTGAAATAATAGACAAAATTGTTGGAATAAACAAGGAGCACAAAAATTGAAAATGTCTTATAGAGTTACCTCGTTTCCGCAATATTGATCACGCAGACAAAAAAAGAATTGTAAATCAGTTTAATACCAAAAATAACAAAATATTTGTTCGAATGTTATACTTTTAATGAATACAATTATTATTACTTTTACTTTCAATCAGATCCCCATGTTTGTAAAATTTAACTTTACCGTTTTTAAGATAACAGTACATAACAGTGTATAACTAGCATGACAAATGCTCTAGGAATAGAGGAGGGAAAAATTTTCCTTTGGCCGTAGGCTTTGACAGAAATGATGTGGAAGCGCAAGGTGGTAGTATGTGGACTAAAGCAAGTCAGCATCTGAAATGTGCGGTTGCTCACTAAATAAAAATGTAGACCATGTGATAATTAATAATTTGTTTATTTGTTGAACCGAGTACACAATTACAAACCAGTTTCAGTTTTTCTTTTAAAAGAAAAAAATAGCTCACTGACAAAATAATGCTTACAACAATTTTTGATCATCGCAAAATCGTCATTTTTTAAATTATGAATTGTAATTGTATATAATAAACACACTATAAATTTGAAAACGTGGCAATTTTGCGATTGTCAAAGATTGCTGTAAGCATGATTTTTTCAACTGCCATTTCCTGCAATTGCCATTCCCTTCCCATTGAAAAACATATAAAAGAATAAGTAATGTCACAAATCAAAATGCAAGTTACGAAACAAAATCTAAGTCAAATACTTGCTTTAAAACTTTTGTTATTGAGTGATTTTAAAAATTATTATAAGTTTTTTGTTAAGTTTTTGTGATAGCATACTTTATTATTTTATAGCAGTTTTTAGTATTTATTATTTTATTATTCAGCAAATATTAACGTTTTCTATGCTCCAAGACCTAATTTTACAAAGTGAAATAAGAAATTGGGGCTTAAAGCTGGTCTCAAACAAGCAACGTGACACTCCATACGCGAATAATTGCCACTGTCTTAATTAATACAATAAGAGCGTGATGCTGTTAAATTGAGTCTTAAAAAAGAATTTATTGAATATTGATATTTTACTAGCATATCAACAAAAATTTGAAAGTCCACATTTCCAATTCAAATTTTAGTTTGGAACATCAAAACCCAAATTTTTAATTTAATTTGAAAAATCAGATATTGGAGCAAACCTTACAGTAATATTAATTGAATAGAAAATAATAATAATAATGGCCTATAGTAACGAAAAACTCCGTTAATAAATAAAAAATAAAAAAAAACTTTTTTACATGTTGCCTTGCCTATAAATGATAAAACTTATTGCAGCACCATCAGTAATTAGCGAAGTTCTGATTTTTTCCATTTTTTGTAGAATTTTTAGTTTTCAGTCTGAACTGAAGTATATTGTTAAAACAAAACTAAAGTTAAATAAGCAAATTGGCTTATGGCAGCCGTATGAGTTTTCTTATTATTTTGTACTTTTGTAATTTTTTGATTTTTTACTAATTTTAAAAATTAAAAATTGACGGCTAACTGATCCATAAGGCTTGATATAATATTTTTTACAACCATGAAAATATTTTAATGGAGCAAACGAAGTAAAAAACACTTTTCTATGTCTAATAGACAATTTTTACTTAATTAAATTAAACAAAAATAATGAAACAGAACATCTCCCTAGTGTTTTTTGCGAATACGAAAAATAAATAACATACACTGTACATTATCTTATATATTTTTGGAAATACTAACATTAAAATGTCATGAAAGGCAAAAACATTCTTTCCGTCCATTTCATATTATATAAAATTAATTTTATAACTTTTATAAAAAAGTTGCGAATAAACTTTTCTTATACGTCAGTCGCATTATTTTCTATTTATATAAGAAAATTTCGAAGCACATACTAATCAAGTTGTTGAGTAAAAGAATAGTTAATTATTGACTCGACATTGTGATTAAAAAGCTATTCTGAAACAGCTATATTGTTTAGATGTAAATTAGCCGGAGCATCTCCTACAAGCATTTTAGCGAAAGAACATCGTTGCATTAAACGTAAAAAAACATTTATCTAGAGGAAACTCTAGTGTTAGTTTTATTAGTAGACTAAAATTTTGCTTTTTAGTTTATGGAAAGATCAATTAGCAAAGAAATCACCATTTCAAAAATTAGTACATTGCAATAATAAATTTAAATTGAGTTCAGAAACAAAAATGAAAGCCACAATCGGAAGTACTTCAAATTTAGGCGCGCGTTTTTAACGCCCTCTTAAAAAGTAAATTTAAAAAAATAAAAGAAACTTTTATAAAAACATCATATCAAAAAACACTTTGGGGAAAACTTATGATATTCTTAAAATCTTTCGCAACAAAACTTTATTTGCTTCGTTTAAACTAAAAAGGAAAACGACGGGACTGTTGCTAAAACAGCCACTTAGAACTGGTTCACACTAGATTGACAAGTGAAAACGCGTTCCGCTCGTGTTTCCACGTTACACTGTCACTTATTGCTGCGGTATGAACGCATTGTCCTTTGTCACTTATCAATCCGGTGTTAATCTAGCGCTGGTTCACACTGGATTGACCAGTAACAAGTGACGAGGCGTTCTGCACGCGTTTACACCATTAGGGTTCGTTCATACTTAGTCCAAAGGACGTTTTTACATACGTTTATACGCTGTATTTGTCCTTTGGACTTTGTCCAAAGGACGTTTTGTCATAAGTATAAACGCACCCTTACTCTCGCACTTGTCGCTACGGTGGAACGTCTTGTTGCTTGGCACTTGGCACTCCGGTGTGAACCGGGCCTTATTGTTCATATCAAAAGCACAGGTTGTGATTTTACGCAACAAAAAAATTCAGGGAACTTAGAGCCGAAGAAAACCTAAGAAATAAATTCCAATTACCCTTTATTATATGCATTTGCTTTATGTGTTAAGCGCAGTTCTTTGCTTTATGTGTTAAGCGCAGTCCTTTGCTTTATGTGTTAAGCGCTTAAGTTAAGAATGAATTTAGACACTGTGGATGGTGCTAAAACTTTAATCTCATGCCTCAACCCAAAATTTAAACTAAAAGCTTAATAAAGAGATACTCTACTTCTGTAAAATAAGTCTATTCCTCGACACCAAGTTCTATTATGTACGATAGTATAAAACGAAATTTGTAAATAGACTGAATAATAAAACAAAATAAATATTAATAAAATAATACAAATTTTAACAATCTAAAAATATAAGTTTTACGATGGACACAAATATATGTAGTCAAACAAAATTATATTTATTCATTTTATTACGAAGCTTTATTACATTTACAGTACTCTATCAGGTACAATAAAACAGAAAGGCTATCAGTGATTATATTATACATATACAATAAAGCACAACAATAATTACAAAATAATCTTGCAATTTTAGAATTTAGAAATTGAATAAAGAAGAATTTTAAAAAATTAAATTTCGATATCTCCCGGAAAGAATTAATTTTATGGCAGACATATGCATGATTTTGTTGATTAGTCATTTTTTACCACTGAAACGGTTTCGAAAAAATTTTTGTTCTCAGTTTTCTAAACGTATCTTAAAATTTTTTTAATCCGCTTAAAACTTGCCAAGATGTTGTTTTTTAAAACTAAAAAAAAATGTTTCGATTCCTGGGCAATGTGTAAATTTTTGCACTGTACGTGTCTTCTCTCAATTTTATGACTATGTTTGTTTGTGTATTTTGAGAGCAAACTTTTTCTATTCTATTGGAATTTTCACCATGAAACCCAAACTTTTACAACAAAAGTTGCATTAGATAATTTGCAAGAAACACATTTATACCATTTTTTTAAACCTCGATGGCTCCAGGTAATTTGACCAGTTTATTCCGGTATAAACGGGGTGGCTTATTTTAGACGGAAAGCTTTCACCTGCCTTCTACCTGACTTTTATTTTTTCTATCGTAAAATTTGCTGCCCTACCTGTTATCAACCTCCATTCTAATTTACAGCTTCTTACCTACCTGTTACTTGCCTCCGAGGCAAATTTAGCTGCCTCCTATTTATCTTCCACTATGTGTATTCTCTAACCAGGTAGGAAATTAGTATGTAAAAGGCAGTTTTGACTTCCTCCACCCCGCTTCTTACTTGCTTCAGGACAATTTTGAAGACAATTTTTAATGCCATCTACATAAATTCAGCCTGCCTTCTAACTGCTTTCAAGGCAGTATTTGCTGCTTGTTATATGCCTCCAATTTAATAAATGCAGCTTCGAGAGCCGTCTTTACCGTGTTAGTTCCTAATATGTTTTAAACATGCCTTGTGTAAAACTAAATTTTTGGTAAAAAAATTGAGTTTCGTGGTCTTTTTTTACTTTAGAAAAGCAATATCTCGGCGAGTTTTAAACGGATCAGAAAAGTTAAAATAATTTTAAAAAGCTGAAAACACGGGCCTTATTTTAAGATAACATAGTTTCATCGGTTAAAATTGACAAATCACAAAATCGATCGTTTTAATGACGGCACTTTTAAATTAGTAAAATATAAGAATTTTTTTTAAATGTTACATGAAATGAGCTTTATAGTTTTTAAACTAAAAAGTATTATAAAACTTAGCTAGCTAGCTTAGTCGTGCTTAGCTAACTGTATATTTATATATTTAATAAACATATGTCAATAAATTTCACCTTAAACATTGCAGTTGTATTACACTATTTGCACTCAATATATTACACGATATTAAACGCGCGAAGATTTACTAAACAAAAATATATCACCTGCGGCTGATTCTATAAGAAAAATAAAGTTAATTAGACTAAATTTTTATGATGAATTATTTAGATTCACTTATTAAAACAGACAATTTAAAAATTGTATATGCAGAAAATTTACCTGCTTTATATTCATGAAAAAATGAGAAATTGGCTTTATAGACTTATGGTGTATTTTGTCTGTATTGTTAGCCTAGGTTTTAAGGAAAATTTAAAAGCATATCAACATATCAACTCAGTTTTATCAGTCAAAAAATGATGATTTAAGTACAAGTTTTTGCATTTATGTCTGGAAATCATGAACATAATGAATATATATAGCAAAAGTATATTATGAAAATATTCATAAAAAACCATCGCATTTTATTTTTTGCATTCTAATAATAAAGAGATATAAACCCTGAATTTTTGTCGTCGATTATTTTTTAGTTTAGACAGGAGGAACCTTTGCATTCGCACCACATAAATACCAGCGCGGATTAGCTGTCGCTGTTTTGCGTCTTTATTTGCCATAGTCAAGTGTAAAGAAATCTTTTTCTGATGAACTTTCTTAACTAAATTATTATTAACGTCGAACTTGTTCGAATCAAATCACCTTTATAGTTTTAAATTTAATTTATAAAGTTTTTTTAAATGTTATTTAATTGTTTGTGTTCTTATATTATTGTATTTAAAAAGTTATTTTTATTTTATTTAAAATTTTTTTCTTACGTTCTAAGTCGATGAACAAATCTATATATAAATAGACGTAATGTCTGTGTGTGTGTGTGTGTGTGTGCGTGTGTGCGTGCGTGCGTGCCTGCGTGTGTGCGTGCGTGTGTGCCTGCGTGCGTGCGTGCGTGCGTTCGTGCGTACGTGCGTTCGTGCGTGTCTGTGTGTTTGCGTGTGTGTCTGTGTGTCTATATGTTCCCTCACTTCTCCCCAACCACCCAACAGAAAAGGTTGAATGAGGTATCATTGGAAAGCTTATAGCCCGGGGAATGTCGTAAGGGGGTTGAAATTTTGAAAAATTTTACACAGACATCTTTATACTTGACAACGCATTTTCACCAAACGAGGGACTTAGTAATTAAAAAATTTTTGTCTTTAAATTGGCTCAAACTTATTGGTAAGAGTAATTAGCCAATGTAAAGCCAGCATATCATTTTTTTGGAAAAAATGAACATAGACATCTTTATACTGGACAACGTTTTTTTCACTAAAGAAGGGAATTTACCTTGCTCCCCAACCACAAATAGTATTCGGAAAAATGAGATATCATTGCAAAGCTTACAGTGCGTGGAATGTCATAAAGAGGTTGAATTTTAGAAAAATTTTGCATGGAAATCTTTAGCCTGGACAAAACATTTTCACAAAAGGGGGAACCTATGGATTTTCGAAATTGAAATTTTTTGGTTTTTGAATTGCCTCGAACTTATTGAAAAGAGTAAATAGCCATTGTAAAGCTAAAATGTCGTGTTTTTTAGCCAATGTAAAGCCAGAATATCTTGTTTTTTGGAAAAAAAAGAACATAGACATCTATATACTGGACAACGTTTTTTTTTGACTAAAGAAGGGTATTACCTTGCTCCCTAACCACAAATGGAATTGGGCTAAATGAGATATCATTGCAAAGGTTACAGTTCGGGGAATGTCATAAAAAGGTTGAAATTTAGAAAAAATTTGCATGGACATCTTTAGCGTGGACAAAACATTTTCACAAAAGGAGAAAACCTATAGATTTTGAAAATTGAAAATTTTTTGTCTTTAAATTGGTTCGAACTTATTTATAAGATTAATTAGCCAATGTAAAACCAAAATGTCATGTTTTTTGTAATTAGCATGGACATCTTAATACTGGACAACGTTTTTTCACTAAAAACGGGAACGGCCTTCCTCCACAACTAGCAAGATTGAACCAAATGTACATATTTATTGCAAAGCTTAAGTTTGAAGGAATGTCATAAAAGGGTTGTATGTTTCAAAAATAAATAACAATGACATTTTTATGCTTTTTGATCAAAAGGGGGGCCCTTTCCCAAACCACAAAACGGTTTGGCTAAATGAGGTATCATTGCAAAACTATAGTCTGGAAAATGTCATAAATGGGTTGAAATTTAAAAAATAACACGGACATCTTTATACTGGACAACATATTTTTACCAAAAAGGAAAAAACCTTCCTCCCCAATCACAAAAAAATACAAAGAAAATGAAATTTTTGGTTTTCAAATAATTATATTATTACGCATGTTATGACTTTTTTTCGGTGAACACAAAAAAAACATTAATTGCAAATCGTTTTTACAAAATGGTTTTTAATATATTTAATAAAAAATCTTAAATATTTTTTTCATACTTTTTTGTTTTTATAATGTTTTGAAATTTATATGCAAAAATGTTATCACACTTCGGCAAAAAATGCTTATATGCATATAATTAAAAAATTACGATATGCATATGCATGTATGCATTTCTTAAAAAACTATGCATACTTCTCCGCATATAAACATATGCATGCGTTACGTAAGCATTTCTTAAAAAACTATGCATTCGTTTGCATATAAACATATGCGTACGTTACGAATGAATCTCCTTAAAAATCTATGCATTATACGTCTGTATAGAAACATATGCATACCGTTACCGTATGCATTTGTCTGTACCGCAACATATCACGTATAATTTCTTCTTCTATTCCAACTTTCTCTATGTTTGCCCTGAAAATATGTTGGTACAGCATAAAGATGTACATGTTAATTCCTTGACGTAAATTTCAACCCTCTTTATTGATGCTCCCTAAATGCAATAAGGTAATAATATATCATTCTATCTTAATTTTTTTGTGATTAGGGAGAAAGGTCTTTTCCTTTTTGGTAAAATATGTTGTCCAGTATAAAGATGTACACTGTTAATTTTTTACTAATTCTCACACCCCTTTATGCATGCTTCCCTGAACTATAAGGTAATAATATATCATTTATCTTAATTTTTTTGTGATTCGGCAGGAATGTTTCTCCCTTCTTTGTAAGAAAATATGTTGCTTTTCAGTATAAAGATGTCCGTGTTATTTTTTTTAAATTTCAACCCATTTAATGACATTTTCCAGACTGTAAAGTTTCCGACGAAACCCCATTTAGCCCAAACCGTTTTGCGCGGTCGGGAAAAGGGCCCCCCTTTTGATCAAAAAGCATAAAAATGTCATTGTTATTTATTTTTTGAAACATTCAACCCTTTTATGACATTCCTTGAAACTTAAGCTTTGCAATGATATCTCAATCTCATTTAGCCCAATCTTTTTGCTAGTTGTGGAGGAAGGCCGTTCCCGTTTTTAGTAAAAAAACGTTGTCCAGTATTAAGATGTCCATGCTAATCTTACCAAAAAACATGACATTTTGGTTTTACATTGGCTAATTAATCTTATAAATAAGTTCGAACCAATTTAAAGACAAAAAATTTTCAATTTTCAAAATCTATAGGTTTTCTCCTTTTGTGAAAATGTTTTGTCCACGCTAAAGATGTCCATGCAAATTTTTTCTAAATTTCAACCTTTTTATGACATTCCCCGAACTGTAACCTTTGCAATGATATCTCATTTAGCCCAATTCCATTTGTGGTTAGGGAGCAAGGTAATACCCTTCTTTAGTCAAAAAAAAACGTTGTCCAGTATATAGACGCTCATGTTCTTTTTTTTCCAAAAAACAAGATATTCTGGCTTTACATTGAGCAATACGTAACTGAACGAAGGCTACATA
>JASAMX010021993.1:0-24786 GCA_030248175.1 Microlaimidae sp. YZB2_3
TGGGTGCAGTTATGAAATTTCTAAAATTAACGTATTTTTTCGAGTTTTCCTAATAATTTAAAAGATACTTATAATGTATTATTTCGTGTGTATTAGATTAAATACTATATACGTAACATTTAGTATTTAATATAAATCTCTATTTGGGATTCACGTGTGTTATCAACTAAATTGAAAGATTGGGTTTCGTTCTTTTTTATGTGAAGACATGTGATGGGATTAAACAGCTAATTCAAAAATTTTTTGTTGTGAATATAAACTTTTTTCTACTGTCTGGTCGGTCCGGTTTAATCTGATTTTTAATTCTACAGAGGATCTAGAAATCTTGGAATTTTGCTGTAAATTATTTCATCTAAGCTTTCCTAAAAGTGAAAACGACGTTAAAAATCAAAGCCGCTTTTTGAAATCTTCATTTGAGAATTTTAAAAACTCGTTTACTTGAATTCGTTTCGCTTGTCTGTAAGTTTAATTATTGTCATAAAATTATTTTGGAGCTGAAATAAAATCGAAGATTACTAAAGAAGGCTAGTAATATCTAAACTAATTTTTCTGTACGCTGAAAAAAGAAGCTTAGTTTTAGTAGTTCGCAAAAATGATTAAATATAGATTACGGAACTACAAAAAACGACAGAACTATTGTATATACCGAAACCTTGTTTAGAAAAAGTGAAAGAAAAAAAAACAGCATGTGGTCTTTTTTATACTGGGAAAAACTTGATTTTTTGAATAAGGTATTTTCTCAATCTAAAGCGGCGAATTGTATATTCATCAGCAAATTGTACTACAGTCCCAGCGGGTGTCTTCGATCAGTAATAAAATACTGTTGGATAAAACTGGATTTTTATTTTTGCAAAACCTGCAGAAACAAACCAATTTTTTTGCCGGAATCGGGCAGGAAATCATAATTTTACAGCTAAACTACATAGCGATTCGCATCCCAGTGTGTATACCAATTTATAAAACCTTAGTATATTCGGTTAGTGGCACTGTTTAGTCGGTCGGTGTGGTTAAAATCCGAAAGAAAAGCTGTAAAAATTGATCTTCTTAAGTTTAAAATGGTTTTCAGCGGGAGAACGGAGTATCAGACGCTCGAAGAAATGAAGCGAAGAGCCCGGATCGAGAGGACCTTCCATCGGTAAGTAACCAGTTGTAATTTAATTTCCTGTTATTTTAACGAAGGGTTTTCGGATATATGAACGGTCTGGCGATACCCATACATGGGCACGGGGGGGGTTGGGGGGGGGTTAACCCCCCCCCCCAAATTCTGAGAAGGGGGGTTTACCCCCCCCCCACTCAGAAGTGGGGGGGGGGGGGGAGAAAAAGTTAACCCCCCCCAATTTTGGAAAAATGAAGAAAAAAAATGTCTTTAAAATGACTTCTAACTGCCTCCAAACTTAAGTTTTGAGGTCAAAATGAATGTTTTAAGCAATAAAAAGCTCAAAAATGCAATAAAAAAGGCTTTTTGACCTAAAATTAGCGTTTTTTACCTATTTTTCCTTCAAAATCGAAAAACGATATGGGTAAAATGCACTCCAGAAAAAAAACGATATGGGTATTTTGCGTTTCTCGGATTTTAACCCCCCCCCCCTAATTTGGGGTTTAACCCCCCCCCACTCCGGACCAACTTGCCCATGTATGGCGATACCCCTTCCACTTTTTATGGTTTGGGAACTTTAGAGCCGAGGGACTTTAGAGCCGGGACTTAGAGCTTCTAAAGAGCTTTAGAAAGATTTTTTCTAAGTCTAAGCCTAAGCAAAACCTAAGCTTAAGCCTAAGCAAAACCTAAGCCTAAGCAAAACCTAAGCCTGAACCTAAGCCTAAGCAAAAGACTGAGCGCCTAACCCCTCGCTCCGGCTCTAAAGTCCCGTTACCCTTTTTATTAGTGGCTTTGCCCCGTTTTGGTGCCTCCCTCTTACTCAAAAATGAAAAAAAAATTTCGCATTCTTAACCTTAACCTATTTTAGCGAAATTTGTGCCATTTTAGACCTATGTTTACTTTAATTTTACGTTTTTTTGCCTTTTTCCCCTTTTTCTTTGCGCTTCCCTGGTTGAAACATTATCTCTCGCCGTGCTCCCTTATTTCAGGGAGGGGGGGGAGGCTTGGCAGTATCAATTTTTTTTTCGGGGAGGGGGGGGGGGTTCATAACTTTTCCGACCCAACCCACTCCACTCTACCCATCTATGCCTCAAACATCTGAGGTACCGGCACATTCAGTTTTTGGGGAAAGGGGGAGGTGGGCTTGAAAAATCTAGCCCACAAGATCCCTTGAATTTCAAATACCGTTTACCTTGTTTAACCTTTTTTCCTTTAAATCCCAGCCGTGCTTATCAATTTTGACTCCTTTACGGATAAAAATACATAAGTTTAGTTATTTTTTATTTAAAAACTGTTTTTTTTCTGCATTTTTATATTCTTTAAAAATAAATTGAACGGCGGGTTAGGAAAAAATCGGATAGTTTTTATTAAGCAAGTAATAATCTAAATTAGATATTAAAAAGCATGTATTTTGTGTGTTTTTATTATCGTAGTGATATGATTCTCTTTCGCCATGTTAATGCCAATTCATTTTTATGATTTTGCCGATTTTTTTTAAAATAATACAACGGCAGATTGTAGTCAAGTTCAAGTAGTTAATACCTTATTATGCATGTTTTTTTCAGTTTCGTAAATATGACAAATAGACTATTTTGCATTAATAATCTTGCTTAATCCTACTTTTTACACCGTAATTTCGTGACGTGCTATGTGTAAAGAACTAAGATTGTTATATGCATTGCATTTGCATACATGTGACTGTTTAGTTCAAACTAAAAAAAAGCACCTACCTTTTTCAAACATTCAGCTTTTATAAGATAGACTTTGAAAATTGATTATTATAGTTGTATAGTGTTTGCTTAATAAAATTTGGAGAGTAAGATTTTTTAAAACGTTTATTAAAGATGTACTTTATGAAACAAATTTGTAGTTTGTTGCATGGCTAATTAAGAAAATAGATAAAACTGTTTTATTAAATGTTTCATTTTAGTAAACCAGACATTTTCTCAAAAAATTGAACGTAAGTTTTAGTTTTTTGCCTAAGGTTTTTTGCGCAAGTTTTCTTTAAAGTGTAAACAAAACAAACCATAGGTAGGTGAGCATAGATAAGCATATGAAAATAAGCATAGGTGGACAGCTTTTCGGATTTTGGAAGTTAGGCATACATAGTAAAATATTTAAGAGGAGAAAAGAACCTTCTAAAAATGGCCTTTTTTGTAATAATAAGAATTAGACACCCAAACCCTTCCCCCTCCCCCAAATTTTAGAAAATAAGATAGGGCTTGTTATTGTGTCATGGTAACTTCAAACTTTAGTGCGTATAAAGATGTCAGCAAATGAGGTGTGTGGGTGCGCTTCCGGATTTTCTATATTCAGGAAATTTGAGGGTATCCTCTAAAAACACAAAAATTGTAGGGGAAGGGCAGATTTGTGCAAGTCTGGAAATGCCCCCCCCCCCGAAATATTATTAGTGGCTGTGCTCCCCGTTTTATTGCCCCCCCCACGCCCAAAAATAGAAAAGTACCCAAAAGTCGATGAAGCCATTTTATTTTTGACCTATTATGACGCCATCACCGCCAATTTTTGCAGTTTTTAGCCTATTTCGATGCTTTATAAGCCAGTGTAGACCTATTTTTACTTAAATTTCGTCTTTTTTGTTCTTTTGTTCTTTTTTTTTCTTCTTTTTCTTTTTTTCTTTTTCTCCCCTGCTTGACCACCGTTTTATTGTCCCCCGTTTCAAAAAAGTTGCCTCCCCCCGTTTTGGAATTCCCCCAATTATAAAACCCCCCGGGGGGCAGTGCACAGGTCTGGAAGGGTATCGTCAGTTTGGGAATTTTTATGGACGGGGACACCTATGATGTTCACGTTCGGCACTTTAAAGGTTTTAGAGGGGTGTAGTGCAAATTAGCTTATTTTTCCTGTTATTTTTCACAAAATAAATAAATAAATGCTCGCTGTAAATCGTGGTGCTTTTGTATATCATCGTGTACGCATTGTACGGCCGTCGTATTGTATTGTGTTTTTAGAACGGGCAGCAAGCTGTCCTTCGCCCGGAGCACCATCGGCCCAGCCAGCCGGGACGGGATCATCGGGAGCGACAAGCGACTCTCCTCCGCCATGTCCGGATCCACACTGAACAGCCCGGCAGCCTCGCCCGTGGTCAACGGACGCCCCGGGAACTACGGATACGGGGGAGGGTCCCCTTTTCTCAGGTGAGCGATTTATAACTCCCGTTGTGTTAATGTTTCAAAAATAAGAAGCCTTATAAATAAGAAATGTAATGTAAAGATGCCGGGTGATGGTGCAGTTTTTCAAGTGGGCGATTTTTAACTCTCGTTGTAGTAATGTTTCATAAGTAAGAAGCTTTATAAATATAAGTTCTAAGAGAAACGTGGCAGGTGATGGTTTCAAAACTTCTTTAACAACTCTCATTGTGCTAATGTTCTAAAAACATGATACCTTATAAATATGAGTTATAACGGTTAAGCTGGCGGGTGGTGGTGTAACTTAGCAGTCACGCAGTTAATGAGGTATTTAAGCTAAAGATAACAGTTATAAGTTCTGTACCACTCGTTTTCAGATAAAAGGCAAAAAATAGTTAATTGTTCTGTATTCTTTCTTTCAAATACTCGATTTATTTGGCTTCATATTTCTGGACATCGCACGTATATAAGCATATACACCAGGGGCGTAGGCAGGATTTTGGAAACGAGGGTTGCACTCCATACAAATTTTTTCAAAGGATTCGGGGTCGTAGGGTCGTACTGTACTCCAAATTTTCATAATACTGTAGAAAAGACGGTATTTTGAAAGTGTGAAGTGATTTTTTTGCTGATATTTGCATTGTTTTTTAATTGAACTTGAAACATTTTAGGTTTAAAAATTTAAAAAAATTGTCATTAAAATTCATCAGAACATCAATTAAAAGTGTGTAGAAAGTGTCGCGCGCTGAGCGGAGCGAAGCGCGAGAAAAAATTTTTAGAATTGTTCTCTCAGGACCCCCAAATTTTTACCTCCGCCAGCCCAAAAAAAGAGGGGTTACATTACAACCCCCATAACACCCCCTGGCTACGCCTTTGATGTACACACAACTTACTATATATATGCACACTGTATATCAAGAAGCCGAAAGTCGGTTTTTTAAAAAAAACAGTCGTATCAGAGTGTAGCTAAGACAACACTTCTTGCTGAAAATCCTACAAATACAAAAACTCTGGATTAATCTTTCTCAGGTAAGTAATTAGAAAGTGGTATTGCTTCTTTATACTGACTGTGGATAAGACGCCTAGTTGCACGATGATAGGACTTTTTTATGGAATTGGATAAGCCGAGAGTTGGGTACGCTTTTGCTTTTTTTTTTCATATTGCCTGTAAATATGGGGCTTGATTAGCTGCACCCATTTGATTTCTTGATTTGATTATTAAGTTTTTATAGGAAACATTTTATATAATTAAAGCTTTAGAAGGATTATGTTTTATATGCATTCTTAAATAAAGCCACATAAAAATTAATGCATGAAGTAAAATACAGAGTCGTGAAACCAATTAATTGACTGCTGCTAAAAAAACATTCTGATTTACGGCGTACGAAATAAAACATGCTTGTAAAGTTGGATATTTTTGCCGATAGTTGGAAATGCTTCGTGGTGGTGGTGGTGGTTTGGCTTACAGTAAATTGCGTAGCATAGCACCAATATCGTAATATTTTTAGTGATATCTCGCTTATTTTCCTGCTTCGTATTGTGTTAACAAGAATTTTCAACTGATCAAAATTATGTTTGTTTAAGATTTATTAGAAGTATGTTCCCGTTCCAGCTTGTACAAAATCAAAATGTATTTACTTTTTAATGAGCAAGATAATATTTTTGTAATAGCAAACAATTCAGTTCAGGATTCTTGTATTTAAAGCTAAGTAAGGCTCGGTGGCGGTTGAATAAAATAATATAAAATAATAGGCTTTTTTGCATGTGGAGTCTGATTTTAAGGCAAAATATTATATATAAACAAAAAAGTTTAAAAGTTTTATAAAGTTATTTTTAATGCGTTACGATTGTAATTTTGTCAAAAGGGATTCAACCAAATTAAATCGTATTTTTTTTGTTTGAAATATAGTCTGGGTTTTGATTTAGATCATGTCTTCAGTTCGTCGTTACTACGACAAAATGAGCCACTTTCATTAGAAAACAGACCTGTGCACTGCCCCCCCCCGGGGTTTAAACGGGGGGGGCAATTCCAAAACGGGGGTGCACGGGGGGCAACTTTTTTGAAACGGGGGGGCAAGCAGGGGGGAAAGAAAAAAAAGAGAAAAAAAGGAGAAAAAAAGAAGGGAAAAGAGAAAAAAGGGACAAAAAAGCGAAAATAAGGTAAAAATAGGTCTGATATGGCTTAAAATACATTGAAATAGGCTAAAAACTGCAAAAAATTGCGATGATGGCGTCATCATAGGACAAAAATGGCGTCATAGTTTTAGGATACTTTTTCATTTTTTGGCGGGGGGGGGCAATTACTCCAATAAAACGGGGGGGCATTTCCAGACCGTGCACAGGTCTGTTATAAAGTACACGTGACTGTGACTCATTCTGTTGTTAATAAGGTCCTGAATTTAAATTTAAAATGAGTCACAGTCACATATATTTTATACAAGCTGTGGCTCATTTTGCCGTAATGACGAGTTGCAAATTTGGTGCAATGCATAAATTACAAGCGCTTAGTATGTTCGACGGTTATTGCAGTTTTTGCCTAATATTTCGTCGTTACCACGGCAAAATGAGCCACAGTTCCTATAAAATATGTGTGCCTGTGGCTTATTTTAAATTAAAAACGGGACCCTATTAACTACAGAATAAGTCACAACAGGCACAAATATTTTATACAAACTTTGACTCATTTTGCCGTAGTAACGACGATTTTTAAGTACCATTAAGTAAACATATTAGCTCAAAAATTAATTATGAAATGACTACTGTAAAAAACGTTAATGTTTTTACATACAGTTAAAAGCGATACCGGTTTGAAATGTTTAAAGACACGACGGAAGTTCGGAGAAATGTTAAATTGAACAAAAAATTAGTCAGGAAGTGCTTTTCTTCTACATACAAAAAACTATGCAAAATTTCATCCAGGACATAAATTCGATATGTTTTATCAAACAAATCGAGTTTGTTTCTGTTTCGAAGAGAAAATACAATATAAAAAATATTATTCAAGATTAAATTAAGATCATTCCTTTGTTTGTTCCCCAATTGTCTATTGTTTTTCTAACATTGAGTAAAAAATTAGTGTCATTTATGGACATCTAAAACAACCAACTAAACACAGCAAATAAACTAATAAGCATTTTACTTTACTTTAATTGTTAAAAAATTTTTTAAAGTTTTTCTCTCTAAATTTTTCTTATTAATGTGTTTAATGAATGCGTTGTTTAAAATATTTGTAAATGGTACGCTACCCTGTTTTACGTTACCCCGATTCTAACATTCGCGTTTTCACCTTGCAGAAATTTCACCCAGGGTGGCGGTAGCCGATTGTCGACTACAGGATTGAGCGGAGCTTCCCCGCTCCTCCCCGGTTCCTCTTCGCAGGGGTCGAATTACCCATCATCGGGGGGCCCGCGAAGTACCGGCGTGACCGCCTGCTCACCCATCAACATCATTCACCATCAACAACCACCGGTGAACGGACACTCACACCACGGTCCCGCTGTCACCGCCGCCTACTTGTCGGCCTCCCCCGGGGGAAAACGCGCCCCCTCGGGGCACTCGGGGGGCGGATCCTCTCCGGCGGGCAGCAAACACGCCTCCCCGCTGGCGGCCAACCGCCTGTCGCAGTCGTGGACGGCCAGTTCGGAATTCCCCCCGCCCCTCGGACACGGCGGACAGACGGAGAGACAGACGGGAGCGAAGTAGGTGGCTTTTTTTAATCAAAAAACTAACACACGCGTGTTTCTCACCGGGAAATTGTTATGCAAATATTTTGAAAACTCCGTGATTGATTTCTGGATCTGAAAATATGAAGGAGCTAGGCGACCACTTGGGGTAAAAAATAACTGCTGACTGTATGACAATACCCGGTTGGAAAAGTTTTTCGAAATGGTTTGCATAATACAATATCATCCCGTTGAGTCCACACTATTTTTTTACCCTTTTTACAAAATTGTCCAGTGTGCTTTTTTGTCCTTTGGTGTGTATTGGATCATTTTCAGTTACTTAAAACAAAAATAACATTTTTAAAATAAGAAGAACTGAATTAGTTTTTATACCGTAATACCGAGTATTGTCTTGGCCTTCCGCCATTAAGAGCTGTGATTTATAACGGAGCTTCGGAGCGTAAGTACTTTTGAAATAAGCTGACGTTTTTATGTGTTTTAAAAAAATTTTGGTTCATAAGTTCCTAATAAGTTTGGCATAGCATATTTCTAGTATATAAAATAGGGTGGTTCTAGGCATACATATGCAAGTTGGTCCGGAGTGGGGGGGGGTTAAACCCCAAATTAGGGGGGGGGGGTTAAAATCCGAGAAACGCAAAATACCCATATCGTTTTTTTTCTGGAGTGCATTTTACCCATATCGTTTTTAGATTTTGAAGGAAAAATAGATTAAAAACACTAATTTTAGGTCAAAAAGCCCATTTTTATTGCATTTTTGGGCTTTTTATTGCTTAAAACATTCATTTTGACCTCAAAACTTAAGTTTGGAGGCAGTTTGTAGTCATTTTAAGGACATTTTTTTTTCTTCAGTTTTCCAAAATTGGGGGGGCAGGTTCTCTCCCCCCACTTCTGAGTGGGGGTTAAACCCCACTTCTCAGAATTTGGGGGGTTAACCCCCCCCCCCCCCCCCCCCCCGTGCCCATGTATGGTTCTAGGTCCTAATTGGTTTTTGGAAACATCACTATGTTAAAAAAATTTTATCTTTTTTTTAAAAAGTATTTTTTTCAACAAGTCACGGAAGTAACCAAAAAATGCCGAAAGCCCACGGTAAAATGTACATTTTTTTACTGCAAATATCGGATTTTTACAAACATTGGAAATTACAGATTGATAAACTTAAATATTATATTTTAAAAATGTTGTTTAAAAACCGATAAAGATCCAATACATTTTTTTTAATTTTTACATTACAAATACACCACACTTTATAATTATTTTAACACTATTATGCAAACGTTTTAATCTCTTGGTTTTAAATATATATTCAATTGTAAAAATATCCCGGATCGGACAGATTTAGAAAGCATTAATAGATGATTGTAGCAAATTAGCATGGAGTAAACGTCATTAAATTAAAAGTTGCCATGCTCTTATTGGGAAATTAATGTAATGTCTATTAGTAATATTAAAAATTCATACAGCCGGGACGTGAAATCTATTTGTATGATATAATGTGCGTATCGTTTATATCTATAACGAAAATATGACAGAATTCTTATTTTAGTTTTTTTAATTGTAGAAAAAAAATGAAATATTAAAATATCAAATAAACACTATATTTTATAAATGTATTTAAAGTTATGTATAACGAGCAGCGTCCTGTATAAATTTTGGTAAAATATCATTCTAGCAACGTAAAATATAAATAGTTTAAATTATAGAAATATATATTTTTTAGATTTTATGATTTGTAGCTTAATTATTGAATTTCTTTCCAATATTAACTAATAGCTGTATATTGTTTTACTCCGATTAATATGTTTGTTTTTAGTTTAATTATCAATAAAATTATTACTCTAAATTCCTTGAATCGCGTGACTCAAGCCTTTTTTCGCTTTTTATTCTTATGAATAGTGAAGTTTCCTTAATATTTGCTGTGGTTCCTTTTTCTTTTTAATACTACATAAAGAAACAAAATAAGGAATTAGAAATCTTTTGTTCGGACTTGTATTTTTAAAGCATTAAGTCATTTAAAAGTTAAATAGCTGTATTTTACAATAAAAAAGACAATAAATGGTGTCATTACTGTTGATGACGGATTGATTTTTATTTATCTGACAAACCTCATATCCAGTAAAATCTTTTGAAATCTTTTATTATTCTTTATATTTAAAACCACTATTAGACAAATAGGATTTGTAATTTGTTCATTTTGATCCATGTCAACGCAGCTCATATAAAAGAATAATTGTGGTTGTTGACTTTGTAAAATTGTGTAAAGATTTTGAGAAGACCAATTAAAACTGTGTGGTTGTGACGTTTTAAAAAATAGAATAGAAAGGCATATTTTTTCAAATCTTGCATTTTTTTAAACATGTAAAAATTATAAAAAATTGCAAAAAATTATTTCATTAAATTTTAGCTATCACAAATCAGCGAACTCACACCATTTCTCTAAAAATCTTTGATAGAGGGTAGGGCTGTCAGTCAATCAAAATCGCATACTAGCAGCAGTCTTGATATAGCGTTTTGGGCGGTCAAATGAGTTTAGGCGCCCATAACCGACCCAATGAGGCTATAAAAAATCGCGTTTGCTTAGAATTCTGAATTGTTTTGTATATTATCGATTCAATACTTCAAGTTATCGAGGTATGCCAGGTTTTATTTGCTCATAAAAATTATGAAAAGATTTATTACAAAAAATTATCGGGCTTTTTCGTGTTTTTTTTACAATAAATGGGATAAGATAGTTCATTGTATTTATACTTAATTAAGTTTTAAAACTGAAAATAGCACACCATGAATAAACTATAGCAGGTATCGATGAACTATATAATTATTTTGTGTTTACTTTTTTATTGCAAAAAAAATGAACGGGGCTTAATTACGAAATACACAATTGAAATAAATTTCAAAAATAAATGAGTAAAAAAAACGAGAGAAAAAAAACTGTTTTCGAGAGTCCAACAAAAACTATAGATATTGAAATTTATACAGCGACAGTAATGATAAGCATAGGATGCAATGTTTGTTTTTCGAGATGCGGCGATATTTTAGAAGGGTACTTGGATGGTGATTCAAGAGGATTAAAGAACCTATGTAAGTCGTGTTTTTCCCCAACTAATAGCGGGTTTTTCCGTCCTTTCTTTGATGGTGTGGTGTTTTTGTGTTTTTTTTTCGCGTCGGAAATGGGCCCCGAGGGATGTCTGGACGGACTCTCCAGTGTCACTGCGTTCCGCGGCCGCGGTTGATCGAAGATCCGAAGTAGCGGACCCGCCAGTTTAATAACCGGTCAATCACTTTTCTCTTTCCCGAAAATTCGCGAAACGGAACCAGTGGGTTTTTTGGGTTTGTGAAATAGCTGTCGAGGTAAACTAAAGCGAACCAGCCAGTTTAATAACCAGTACTTTTCTCCTTTCCGAAAATTCGCGGAACAAAACCAGTGGGTTTTTTTCGGGTTCAATACCGTCACTGCGTTCCGCGGCCGCGGTTGATCGAAGATCCGGAGCGGACCCGCCGGTTTAATAACCGGTCAATCACTTTTCTCTTTCCCGAAAATTCGCGAAACGGAACCAGTGGGTTTTTTCCGGTTCGTCTCCCGCAGACGAAACCCATGGCCTATAGTTTTTTCGGAGGTTGTTACTTGTAAGCCGCTGTTGCAATTATTTTAATAGCTGGTCAGTCACTTTTCTCCCCCCCCCCTCCCGAAAAATTCGCGGAATGGAACCAGCGGATTTTTTTTGGGTTTGTTTCGCGGACGGAACCCATATGGGCTGAAGTTTTTTCGGAGGTTGTTACTTGTAAGCTGAAGCTGCTGAATTTATTTTCAGCAGTCTTTTGGAGTGAAAATAAAAAAAATTTATTTTCTAGGGTTCGTTTGGATTTTAGACGTTATGTTTTCGATTAGTGCTTAAAAACAGTCGAGTTTGGAAATAGCTGCCGAGGTAAACGGAAGTGAACCAACCAGTTTAATAACTGGTCAATCACTTTTCTCCCCTTCGAAAAATCCGCGGAACGGAACCAGTGGGTTTTTTCGGGTTCGTCTCCCGCAGACGGAACTTTTTCTTGGAGATTGTTACTGGCAAGCCGCTGCTTAAACCCTCACTTCAGTATTTTTGGTGAAAAATTAAAATAGGGTTGGTTTGGCTTGGCTTTGGAAGTTATTGTTTATTACTTAAAAAACAGTCTAGTTTTGAAATAGCTGTAACGGAAAACTTAAAGGTGCGGTGCGGAGTCAAAGTTTTTGTCTTCGATTTTCATCATTTTTTTGTGAAAACCTTACCCCTGCCCCCAATAGCCCACAAAAATTTTTCAACAAAATATCTGCAGTGGTTCAGGAGTTATGACGCCCCCAAAACGGCCTTTTTCGACAAATCTGTATGTGACAAATTGCTCAATGGGTATTACGATTTACGTTACAAATTATGCACTCAAAGAAAGCGGCTACTTTCTACTCTAATTTGATACCTTGATCGTTAAGATTGGTGCAGTATTTGTCGAAATTTTGCGTTTCCCGTACAAAAAACCCGCGATTTTTTCGTTAAAAACACCAAACGACGGCAATGATTTTGTGAAGTTTGCCCAAACTTTCTTTCCTTCACTTCGTGTTTTTAGCGAAAAAATCGAGTGTTTTTTTGTACGAGAAACGCAATATCTCGACAAATACTGCACCAATCTTAACGATCAAGGTATCAAATTAGAGTAGAAAGTAGCCGCTTTCTTTTAGTGCATAATTTGTAACGTAAATCGTAATACCCATTGAGCAATTTTTCACGTACAGAATTGTCAAAAAGCGCCATTTTGGGGGGAGCATTACTCCTGAATCACTGGAGATACTTTGTTAAAAAAAATTTTGTGGGCTATTGGGGGCAAGGGTAAGGTTTTCACAAAAAATTATTGAAATCGAAGACAAAAGGTTTGACCCCGCAAGGCACCTCACCTTTAAGCGCACCCGTTTAATACCCGGGCAACCTTTCTCGAAATTTTTGTTAGGAGGTTTATGTAAGCCGCTACAGGAACCGCAATATTTTGGCGTGAAAATTAAAAAAATAGAAGGTTCGGATTTATTGTTTAAAAAAAGTTAGGTTGTAATTTAGCTGTGACTGCAAACTTAAGCGCGATTTTATCGAAAATTTAGCTTTAGAGAAGTCGTTTTTAATAGGAGATCCTGAAAATTTTAAAATTTACCTGGAACGGGAAGGAAAGTTTCAAAACGTTTGGCGGTTGAAGGGTTCTGAATAGTTTTCAGTAAATTAAGTATATTTTTAAGTGGCAGAGCAGTGCACGGCCCCCCCCCCCCTCCCCCGGAGTTTTATTGGGGGGAGGGCACGGGGGCAACTTTTTTGAAACGGGGGGGGGGCATAGGTGTTTTTTTTTGGGGGGGACAGAGGGGTGCACCCCCCCCCCTAGAGCCAAAATTTTGGACCCCCCCTTAGAAAAAAATTGGGGGCCCCCCCTCCCTCTAAAGCCGAGGGGGGGGGGGCCGCCCCCCCAGCGAGGCGACCCCCCTCCCCCCCCCCCCCCAAAAGGCAATAAAACGGTTTTTAGATAAAAACAGTGTTTAAATACACTTTTTAGGCCTAAATAGGCTGTTTTAATACATAAAATTCAATATTAGACCTAAAAACACCTAAATTATTGAGACCCCGCCCCCCCCCCCCCCCCCCCCGGGCCCCCCCGGGCCGCCCCCCCCCCCCCCCCCCCCCCCCCCCCCCCCCCGGCGGGGGAAAAAGAAAAAAAAGAGAAAAAAAGGGAAAAGGGAAAAACAGACAAAAAAAGCGAACATAAGGTAAAATTAGGTCTAAAATGGCTTAAAAAGCATTGAAATAGGCTAAAAACTGAAAAAATTGGCGATGATGGCATCATAATTAGTCAAAAATGGCGTCTTAATTTTTAGGTACTTTTAATTGGGCGTGGGGGCAAATCCTCTAATAAAGCGGGGATTTCCAGACCGTGCACAGGTCTGTAAGTGGTATATGGAAATACGAGGTACATTTTCTTTTTTTAAATAATTTTTTTAAAAAAAATATTAACATTGAGAATTAGCTGTTGTGAACTTTTGTTTGTTTGAATTTTTCATCCCAAATAATTTAGGCTTATAATATCATAAATTTTTAACGATTAAAGTAAAACATTTAAGTAGGCCCATTGTCTTTGTTTTATGAGCTAACTGATAGTGGAAATTACTGTTTATTGTAGTGCAGCTGTGCTATTGTTTATTAGTACAGATACAGAGTGCTATTATTTAAAGTTTGTGCTGCATATTTGAATGATTTTCTAACAATCTGGCCACTTTGGAGTTTTATTTTATAAAATACTAATGGAAAGTTTAAATTAGGTATTCTTTGTCGGGAAAAGTTGGTTTTATATATTTTAATGCCTCCAATTTTTTGTATTAAAGTAATTTTAAAATCTCGATAAAATTTAACTCGCGTTTTTAAAAGGTCAAAAATTTGTTCTGAAAATTTACAAATTGGTTTACAACTTTAGTACAAAATGTTAACTTTAGTTTTATTTCTAAAACACCGCTTTGATTTTATCAGTTTTAGAATGCTCACCTTGAATGAAAGTAAATTGTTTTTTTAGTCAAGTTATTTTAAGTAAGTGTTCCGAAGAGGACATAAATTTGGATTTTATTTTATTCGTGTTTATTCCAATTTAAAATTTAAAAAAATCAAAAAGTTTTTTATCTCTTTTTTCTTTTAACGATAATTTTATTTAGAAGCATCTTAAATTTTTATAAACTCTCGAACCCAACGGTTTGCTAATAATCCACTAACTAATTTTTTTTATTTCCTATGAACAATAATCAACCCCCCCCCCCTCCTAGCCCCTACTCTTCTATAAAATACAAGTTTCGCAGGAAGGGGGCGGGAGGGGTTTAAGCTAAAAATATTAAAATTACTCACACACATCTTTCCCCTTAAATTTAAGAGGTCCCTTCACAAAAGAAAACTTAGAGAAATACCAATACTGCTCAAAAAATTTTGGTCGCCCCCTGAGTTTTTTTTTCGGATATACTATAATTACCTTCAAAAAATAAAAATACTCCGAAAGACTGGCCACCTATAGTCTTACACATAGGTGGGCAGCCTCCTGGATTTGGGGGGATATGATATACCCGACCCCCGAAATTTGGGGGAGGGGGTGTCCCGAAAATTTTTTGGGGTATACCTCAAATACCTCATTTTTAGCGTTTTTAGTACTGGGACCCCCAAAATTTTAGGAGGGGGGTGTCCGGGGTACCCCCAAGTTTTAGGGGGGGGTCTCGGTTATAATCGGGATTTTTGGGGGGTATAACCCCCCAACCCCCTGCCCACCTGTGGTCTTAAATGTCAGTAAACTGAATGTTGCCGCGTTTTTGACTTGCGTGATGTATTTATGTTGTGTTAAAAAAAACTTTGGAACAACCTGATTTTTAAGATAAAAATACGCGGCCCGTTTGTTTAAGTGTATAGATATGCGATTAGTGCCGAAAGGTGTCACCTTGTGTTATATATAGAGTATGTATATAGTATATTCCAGCCATCTGGACTCGGCTTGATTTTGGAAAATTACTTATGAAAAGTGAAAATGTTTTAAAGATCGTGGTTACTCTGACGCAAAGAGTCACAATCTGTATCAAATCAACGTGACTCGGACTCATTTTGTTTAGATTATTTGTGTGTTAACAAATAGAACGAGTCACAGTCACGTGTATTTTACGACGCTTCTGACTCATTGTGTCTGAGTAAGGACGAGATTTAAGAACATTAATTTTTGAGATAAGTGAAAAGAGTCAAATTAGAGAACCGGTCTTCGTCTTCTGGGACGCGGAATGCGGCAGGGGTCTTACGATTTCGGACTTCGATTGCATTAATTTTAACTTTTTTGTAGTGGAAATATTTCTTAAAAATAGCTGAAAAATTGAATTAAAATTTTAAAAAAATGTATTTTTTGATTTGGTAATCTTTCTACTTTTTTGTTGTATGGTTACATATTGCATAATATTTAAAAATTTAAGATGATTTAACCTTACAGTTTCTGGTTGTAAAATGCCTCAAACATTTGCCTTTTATATTTTCGAAATTTTTGTCATATTATAGCGACTCTGATGTAATGTGGTCTCTACATTTTAGGATATCTGGCCATTTGGGTACTGTTATCGTACCTTTTGGACATGAAAATAATCGATATATCGAATATTTAAATTGCAAAAAAAGTAATATTTTGGGGCATAACTATATAAATATTTAAAAGATAAACCTTTTTGGTGGAGCTGTTTAAAATAACTACTGAGCTATTATTATATAATAACTTTATTAAGATTACCTATGTAATGTAATAATTACTTATAAACAGGAGAATTTGGTAATATTTCTGATTTTGTATTTCTATTTGCCGACCTGCCGCCAGACAATATTGAGACTAAATAAAACGGACTTGTTGACGTAATTCGGATGGAATTAAATGGGCGAAAGTGGACTTGAGAAATGTCGATAACTCTAATATTGTCGTTTTCGTGCGAACGGTTCACCCGTCGGAATAGAAAAATTTATATCCATTCAATCGTCCGTCTCGGCGAAGAAGGTTGACTCTAAGTGATGTTCCTTGGAGCTCCAGAGCTCCGGAGTTTCCTCCGCCCTATTTTTGTACTAACTTGATGAATAATTACAGACTAAAGAGATTATTTTGTCAAAATTTTTTTGTAAATTGTTTTTTTTTCTGTTCAAAACTTATTTCAAACGCTAGAAATAGTCTTTAAGATGCTAACCGAATAACTTTCAATGAATTTCAAGCTTAAACAAGCATAAAATCGCTCATTTAAGGGGCGGAGCTCCGGAGCTCCCTCCGCTTTAAATGACCGGTACTCTGGAGGATGATATTAGAGGGTAGGAACATCACTAGTTGACACCAAGTGTTTTTCGACCAGCTGCAACTATTTTGCTGATGATCAAAATCGTAGTTGAGTAGGTTGAGTCGGTTGTTGCTAAAAATTCAGTTTTTTTTCTCAAATACCTATAGAAGAAGTTGTGAACGTAAATTTCTGTCTGCCTGAGGAAAAAAAATTTTCTCTCCTGGAATGATTATTATTATATTGGTAAAACCGAAACGTATAGTTTCAACAAGAACGGAAAAGGATATCGAGTAAATTTCTCAAGTTTTACGGGGAATTATTATGGTGTCGGTATGGCACGGAGTCTTTTTTTTCCTTCAGAGGAATCCGGCAGAACTGGAGCGTTACTTTCGATTTCGAATTTTAACTTTGATTTGCAAGAAAGTGTAATTTAGTGAGGTTTAACGTCTGACACCGTAGGAATAAGATTAAATTGTTAGAATGGTTTGGTTAGTTAGCGAGTTTTTTATAGAATGCGTTTTTTTCTCTTAATATATTTTTTCTGACATAATTTCCTCTTTAACTGGATTTTTTTGAGAGAAAAAAAAGAAAGAAAAGAATCGAAAAAAATAGAAAAACCCAACTTCGTTTTTTTCGCCCTTTCAAAAGTAAATTTAAAAGAATTGCGACAAGTTGAAAAGAGAATTAGGCTCAAGGTCCCGGGGTCCCACCGAGACGGAAGGTTGGATTTCGACTTTTCCCTCCTAGAAGTTTTCCTCCCCTGAATTTTTCGAGACTAGGCTGCTCAAATCACCCGACAAGGACAAATATTCAGTAATAATCGATGACCCTCCGATCATTTGAAGCGTAAACGACCGGTTGTTGGAGGTTTGCCCACAACTATGCAACTTTCAACTTTCAACTAACGGTTTTTCTCGCTCTTAAAAGTATATTCGCTTTTGGGGCGATTTGTCCTATTTAAATCGTTTTGTTATGTTTTATTATTTATTCCCAGAAATTAAAATTAATTTATTTTTTGGATAGATTTTTCCCTGTAGGACGTAGCAGTTTTTGCACTTCTTTGAGGCTAAAGTAAGGCATCGGTTTTGAAATGTGGCAAGGCTTCAATCAGGCATAAATACGAACTGAGATTGAAATAAAAGATATAAATTTGTATTGGCTACTTTAGCAAAATTTTTTTTAGATAAATAAAAAGTTCAATAATTGTAAATTTCAATTAATTTTATTCTTATTAAGCAAATGTAAGCCGAATTAAAGGAGATAAATCTTTGCAGTAATATTTTGTTAGGATTAAAATCTTATGGGTTTGAATTTATTATCGAGAAACCCATAAAATGTATGTATTATAATAGAGTCTTAGAGAAAGGATTCTGAATTTGCTACATACATTTCGGTTTCCGTATGATTAATAGTTCGAATTTATAAGCTATTTGAATTATCTCTTTTATCAGATTGAAATATTAGCATATAATTTATAAATCTTTTCTTCAAATGCTCCAGCTTAGCTACTTTATGTAATAAATGAGCTGCTAAAACATTAGCACAATGCCATATGTTGTTAGGTTTATTGTTTGCTTATATTTAAAGCCGTAAATTGTTTAAACTGGTAAAAAAGATTGAGCACTGGGCATCTAAATGCGTTTTTTAAAGACGCTTTTTTTAAGAAGTAAAATTGTTTTCTGGACTTTCCAACTATAAAAATGCAAAAAAGCACGTTTTTATGCTAATTACTTGTTTCTTGTTTCCAAAGCAATAATACTTTATGGAACTCATAAAAAAAGGTTTGAGTAAAATTATCGTAAAAACTAACGTGTTTTTTTTCTCTCTTTAGTTTGCTAGGTATATACTTAAATTTTAGTTATTAAAACTAAAAATAACTAATTGACCAATTAAACGTAAAGATAAAAAAATAAATCTAATTTTGAGCTCTTTTTTACAAATATCAACATAGACGATTTTTTTGTATGGACTACTATTCTTTAGCTCTTCCCAATTAAACTCCCTCCTGAAACTTGATGCTTTTTTGTATTTTGTCAGCCCGATACTTTGCCAAAATTTTCCCAGCTGCTCATCAATAAACAGAAAGACCCATTGGCGCAAAAACATCGTTGTTATTAGCGCAGCGTTAGCGTACGCAAGCGGTTTTGCCCTCCTTGCGATTTTTCAATTTTGTCGGATTTTGTTCCCCACTTTTCCGCAGCCAACCGCCGGGGCAATTATAACTAACTGACTACGCCGTTTTCCTCTTCGAAGTTGTTGGGGATCCGGGAAATTAGAAACTTGGTAGGTTCAGGTATAGTTTCCCCTTTAGATAACGAACACACGATAACTGGGAGAGGTTGAAACAATTATTACCCGGCATGGGGACCCAAGTTAGAGGAATGCTATAAGTCGAAGCGGTTGGGAACTGGTGAGAGAGACTGGTGGCAGGGTGTCCGGAAAAAATATTTTCTTTCAGCAGTAAATTATTCAGTTCAGTATTGTTAAAAAAACTTTTAAAGCTTTTTTTAAACTTTTTATGTCGTTTTAGCTTGATTTTAAGGTTTCGCTTAGGCTTAGAAAAAAAAGTTTTCTTTAGTTGAGAATTTAAAAGTCTTTCAGAAGATATTCTTTCCGAAGATATTTTGCAGAATGTATTTTTTCCGGGCGCCGGTGGCAGAGGACACGTTTACACAGATCGAGCGACCCACACGGAAAGTGTAAACCGACTGGCACGCAGCGAGAATAATAAATCACCAGAGCGGCAGGGAACTTAGGTTGTCCCATCGTCCCAACGGGTTCTTTGAAATTCTCCGGGTGCTTTCGTTCTCGTTACTAGATACTATCCGGATGGGATATGAGATAAAGCCAAATTTACTCGCTGGAATAGGCCAGCCGCCTGGTTCTCAGGCGTCTACATATGCGCCCAAAGAGCGAAAGACGCGAAGTTTTTTTTTTGAAAGTCTTGTCCGATTGCGTTAACTTGCTTAGTTCGCGTAATAATGGAAAGTTTGTATATTATGTCGTTTGTTTTATTTTCACTTGCTTGTTGAATAATTTTTGGCCTTTGTGCTGAAAGAGCGAAAAACGCGAAGTTTTTGATAGTTTTGTCCAATTGCGTTAACTTCCTTAGTTCGCGAAATAATAGAAAATTTATATAAATTAATTTAGTTTTAATTTTCACTTGATTATTAAATAATTGTTATTAATATAGACGTGTTAAGTTGTTAGACCTATTGAGTGCTTTGGTTTCTGTGTAAAATATTCTTATATTTTTTTAATACAAAAAAAAATAAGATTGCGAGCTAATCACTGGCCCGTAAGAAACATAATATTTTTTTGTAGCAGTGTTCAAATTATATATTTTACTATGAACTAAAAAAGTGTATTTAGTAGCGTTTAATGATTTTATATTCAATATTGCATAATAGGACATAATGAGCTCTTTATTTTTTAAATTATTTTTTTCTTTTTATTTAGTTTCTGTTGGCAAAATCAAAGCACTTATCGCATTCTTACATACTGCTTTTGTATTTAATTTATATCCTGACTAGAACTAAAGTAGCCCCAGAAAAAAATCTAAGATTTTGTTTTCAGTGAATTAAATGATTTATACTTTTTAGTACCTATATTCCAAAACAATTTGAAATTATGTAATTCTTGGAACTTAAGTCGTAAGTCGTAAATTTATTTTTTAAACAATTGTCTAAATTTTTATTAAAGTGGTGGGTAAGAAGCGTCATGGACATTTCTCCCAACAAAGACCAGTCTCTTTCGTCCGGGTCTTCTTCAAACATGGAAACCGGTCTTCCTCCATTAGCAGAGAGTGCGGATGGAAATTTGACCACCCCGTCTAACGTTGTTGCAGAAACGGCGATTGAATCGTCCGGACCGGTTGATCCTGATTCGCGGGATTCTTCCAAAAGCGCCAATGGGGCTGCTGACGGATCTGCGAGCCGATGGCTGCTCAAATATTTATTCTGCCGCCTCCACTGGTTCGACCCCCCGCGTCGCAGAGCCGGTGCGACCACCGCCAAAAAAGGAGATTTCAGGGATTCCGGAGGAGCAGCTTCTATATTCACGGCGACCGAGTGTGTTGAAGGGGCTACCAGGTTTGCCACCTCAAGAACTTGGCCGAGCTCGGAGGAACCAGCGGTCGGCGGCGAAAGAAACCCGCGAAGAAAGGAACCGAGGGTAGTCGGTCCCGCGGACGCCAGGACCTGGGTCCCCAAGCTCCTCCCGAGCAATTGGAAGCGAAGGGCGAGAAGTGCCTCGGCGCCGAGAGCGAGGAACGCGGCGGCCGGCGGCTGTCGCGACCGGAACAGTTCGCTGCCGAGGAGAGCGGAACCGCTGTCGGACCCGGAACCGGCCTCCCCCCGCTTGGCCCCCACGGCCACGATCGATTTCGACTTCCCGTCGTCGCCGTCGTTGACGACGAGCACGGACAGCGGTCACTCGTCCTCGTCGCAGTCCTCCCCGCAGCCCCGGTCCCGCCCGGTGTTCCGCCCGACTCAGTGCGGCCGCAGAGCTATGCTCCCCGGGGAACTACTGCCACCGGGCGGGAGATACCGAAAAAGGTAAGCGAATGAATGTGGGTTTTTTTTTGAAATTTGGGGAAGCCTTTATCTCATACATGGGCTCGGGGAGGGGTTGGGGGGTTAACCCCCCCCCCAAATTCTGAGAAGGGGGGTTTAACCCCCCCCACTCAGAAGTGGGGGGGGGAAAAAGTTAACCCCCCCCCCCCAATTTTGAAAAAATGAAGAAAAAAATGTCTTTAAAATGACTTCTAACTGCCTCCAAACTTAAGTTTTGAGGTCAAAATGAATGTTTTAAGCAATAAAAAGCTCAAAAATGCAATAAAAAGGGCTTTTTGACCTAAAATTAGCGTTTTTTACCTATTTTTCCTTCAAAATCGAAAAACGATATGGGTAAAATGCACTCCAGAAAAAAACGATATGGGTATTTTACGTTTCTCAGATTTTAACCCTCCTCCCCCTAATTTGGGGTTTACGTTTAACCCCCCCACTACGGACCAACTTGCCCATGTATGCTTTATCTTCAACCTCATTTGGTTTTTTTGGTACGTTTTGGAAGTTGTCAAGTGAATAGATACATTTTTAGTTAATAATTGGAGAATTGGTCGTTGACAACCAACTTCTGGTGTAGGTTTTGGAAATTGTTCAGTGAATATATGCGGTTTTTTATATTTAGAGAGTTTGTCAACCAGCTTCGGTTTTACGTTTCGCAAGTTTTTTTAGTGAAATTAATTTTTCTACTTTGAAATGTATATTTGATATTTTGATTAGATATATTCGTTAGCACCTTAGCACTCTTTTTTTTTCATAGAAATTTTGACACTAACCACACAAGACTAGGAAATCAGATTAGAAGTTCGATATATTATATATACCTCTCAAAGACCTTAAAACTGTAAACCATCTGTTACTAAGGTCCATAAGCCACCCCCTTTAAATCAATAATTCAGACCTGTGCACTGCCCCTCCCCCCCGGGGTTTTATTCGGGGGTGGGGGCAATTTTAAAACGGGGGGACACGGGGGTTAACTTTTTTCAAACGGGGGGGCAATAAAACGGGTGGCAAGCAGGGGAGATAAAAAGAGAAAACAGAAAGAAAAAGGGAAAAAAGGGACAAAAAAAACGAAATTAAGGTTAAAATGGATCTAAAATGGCTTAAATGCATTGAAATAGGATAAAAACTGCAAAAAAAATTCGCGATGATAGGCCATAATAGGTCAAAAATGGCGCCATAATTTTAGAGTACTTTTTCATTTTTGGGCGGGGAGCAATAGAACGGGGAGGGGCAATCCTCCAATAAAGCGGGGGGAGGGGGCATTTCTAGACCGTGCACAGGTCTGATTATTACAAACGCTAAAAATGCAGTTTTTTGCAGTTAATAGTTTCAAATTCCTGCAGCCGCTGAAACATCTTGCAAGTCCATACAGTCATAAGCATGCAGCCTCCCGGATCCTATTATTGTTGAAAAGGTCACCTCAAAGTAACATGCTTATATAAAGCAACATAAAAAAGAATCCCAAACACTTAAGTACATTACAGTTTATGACGACAAAATGGTCCAGGACACCAGAGAAAACTATATCGTGTAACAAACTGTTCCATAGTTTAATAGCTTAATTTCCGAAATTTGAAAAAAAAATTTCAGATAAATCTTACCGCCAAAAGCTGTTTATGAATAAAACCATTAGATCTGCTTTTAGTGGTATTGGCTGATCTCAAAAATGTATTAGCGGGTAGTTCAGAATAGATTATTTAGCAATTTATACATAACAAAAATAAGATCGTTTCGCTTTCTGCAGGTTTCTATTCCCACGAAGCAAAATACTTACGCACAAATCACTAATTTTAACCGCATATGAGGTTTTTTACAAATCAAGGTGTTTTAACGTAAAAAAACGCGTCTCCACCACAGCTGGCATAAGCACATAGCATAAGGTTTTTTCAACTCTAAATTTCGCCTCTGTCGCTGGTTTAATGTTTCTTCATTATTCATCGCCGACAATAACTCGCCGGGCGAACTTGACTTCTGCGTTAAATCCGCGTTGAAAATCGGAAAAATTTAAGCTAATAATTTTCAGAGATCTGGCTATCGCCCTGAGGCGGAAGGTTCACGATTGGTTTCGGATCCTCCAGCTGTTGCAGAGCGGGGCTGGTATCGGAGACGACAACCTTCTGCTGGAGGCTTGGAATCACGTGGGCGACTATTTCGCCGATAGGCAAAAATGGTGCGGTTCTAGTTTTTGGATTAAAAATGTTATTTTGCGTACTTAGTACGATATTTGAATATAAAAAAATCTTTCTTCACAATCAAATAGTTTAACTGAACTTAGTTGTTACTGTATAAGTTATTAATAAGTTTACATAAGAAAATCAATAAAAATGTTTTACTTTGGTTCTAAAAAATATGGATTTAAGGTTGAAAAAATATATTCAACAGATGAAAATAATGAGTTTTAGAAAATATTTCCTATAGTTTACCTTATGTGCTATAAGCCTAAAGACTGGTTTGTGCTTATGACAAAACGTCCTTTAGACAGAGTCCAAAAGACAAAAGTTCTTTGGACTTTGTCCAAAGCAAAAACATAGCGTCAGAACGTTTTTTGCACTTTGTCCTTTGGATTTTGTCCCAAGGACAACGTGTTCATAGTTTTTGTCCTTTGGAAATTTCCCTTTGGATTTTGTCGTTTGGACTTTGTCCAAGGACAAATTTTAAGTAGCATTCATACTTCGTCCAAAGGAAAAAGTCCAAAGGACGTTTTGGCTTCTCCAAAGGACGATTTGACTTTTCTAAAATTGTTCTTTGGACTTTGTTCAAAGGACGTTTTGTCAAAATTATGAACAAGCCTTAAGATTTTAAAGTTGTATCTGAGGAAATTTTAAGCCAAAAATCGACAATTTAGAGCCGTAAAAATTGAATATGCAGTCGAAACTTTACAATCGCTAAAACCTCTTATTAATTTTAACTCAAATTGAAATGCTAAGTACGTTACTAAGATTCCCAAGTTTTTGATATGAAATGCAGAAAAATACAAAAACACGCCCATATTTACCCGTTATATATTGGCAGACGTGAAAAAACACATTAGCCGCGCGAAATCCAACCTTTCAACTAGAACAAATTCAACCTGCTTGCTAAACTACGAAAAACTGAGAAAATGTTTGTTTGATGTACGTTCTTAAAAAAACTTTTAAATATCTTTGATTTTTGAAAATTTTAGGGTGCAAGCGGAGCGTCACTATGAACCAGGTCGAAATGCAGAAATGCTCACAAAATGTTATTTCGTAAATGAAGATTTCGAGAAGCTCACAGAACTCATGCATTCCTTGCCGGATGGTCACAAGCTACTGCACGTAAATAGTTAAAAATGCCTTTTTTGCATAAAAAATGGTTTTATTTTGATAATCATATTTTTAAGGAGTAATATGTTAAAACTTTTGCACTGCAAAAAATATTTTAAGTTAAAATATTTTGTGTTGTATCAAAAAACCTCAGTAACTTCGTCAAATTTTAATTGCGATAGCAACAAAGGAGCGAT
>JASAMX010021997.1:0-7500 GCA_030248175.1 Microlaimidae sp. YZB2_3
TTTTATCTAAGTGAAAAATTAAAACTAAATTTAAAGTGCCGAAATTAAATGCATTTTCGAATGTGCCGAAATTAAATGCATTTTTGAAAGTGCCGAAATTAAATGCACCTTTTGCCCATTTTCCTTCAAAAAGTTACTTATTATTATATTATTATAAGTTACTTATTATATACTTAATAGCCAACGAAAAAATTGGTAGATGATGTTATGACTGTCCTTTTTTCGCCCATTCATCTAGTTTCTAACAAGCTATCAATTACTTTTCAATTCAAATTTGGGACCAAGTTATGATTAGATATGTAATCAAAACTTGAAAAAGTGCCTAAATTAAATACATGACCCTATAATGAAAAAATCACAACAACAGCGTTTAAAATTAGTAATGTTTCCCAACCCAAAGCTATACTCCGGAGTGGCTCCAAATTTTTCCACTAATTTAAAACATAAAGAGTATAAGGCCAAAGAAGATTTTGTCAAAAAAATTTTGTAAATCAAAGTAATATAAAATTTTTTTCGTTGAGACACAAGTTTTTGTAAAACTTCGTTCACTGTCATATGATTAGCGTGTTTTTAAATGCATAGTTTTTGTACTTCTACAAAAGCAATGTACTCAAATGCAACCTACATTTAGTAGTTTGACAGAGATTTCCTACGGCTAAAGTACTAGCTCTGGAGCTCGTACTATTTAAAGCAAGAGAGACTTTTGAGCTGAGGACTTTCGCCCCTGTAATTGAATAAACTGAAACTTTTCTATGATTAAAACATTTGACATGTTTTCATTATTTTTTTCTTTAAGTTATTTATTTTAGTTTAAAAAAATATAGTTGATATTACAGAATTGTAAGAGGGCCGAGATTTAGACGGACCAAACGGCAATTCTTCTGTTCGGCCTGGCCCAAACAGCAGCTTCCATATTCCACCTTTTTATATTATTGTTTTAATAAAAAAAAAGTTGGTTTGCCGTTTCGGGAGAACTAAAAACTTCGATCCGGGCTGCTTTGCTTACTACTATTCTGGTAAACAAATTATTTAATTAATGATAGTCGGTATGCTTTTCTGTTATGTTTTGAATTAGCAAAAAATAGAACGGAGCTTTGAAACTGAAAGTCTGCTTCTGAGGCGCTTCGGAGCTACGATATGGCGAAAATTATTAACGTAACCCAATAACAAACAATTATTTTGGAAATATTTATAAATTTAGTTTTCAGAATGATTTCATTCATTTTTATATTAAAACTTTCGATAAAAACTTTTTTTTTGGATGAAACAGTTTTTATTTTTTGGAAACTAGCTTAATGAAACAGCTTTTTAGCTTAAAAATGCTATATTATATACGGTTAAAAGATTTGAAAATGTTTATAAACCAGTTTTAAAGCAGATCACAACAATGGGTGAGTGGTCAAGTGGTTAGGAACAATGAATATATCCCGGTTTTAAATCCAGTTAAGCCCAATTTTTAATTTCGAATTTAAGTTTTTTTTTGATTCTAAATATTTAAAATGTTCTCCAAATAAATTTGTATTGGTTTAAAATTTTAAATTCGACTTTTTTTGCAAGAATATTCTCTGTTTTACAAAATTGTAACATACTAACATTAACAGAGCACAAAACAAATCCAAGTCGTTTGATTTTACCCACATTTTTGCATTAATGCAAAAATTCCTTAATTAATAAAGTATTTTTTGTTGATATAAATTGTATCAAAATTTAGCTGAAAAGATAAGATTTTCAATTATTTATTAATAAATTATATAGCGCGATCTAAGAAAAACACAAGTTTTTCAAATTAAATGCACTCTATATGTCACTATTTTTGTTTTTGTTCTAAAAAAATGGTAACGGGACTTTAGAGCCGGAGCGAGGAGACTTTAGAGCCGAGGGTTTTTAGAGCCGTATTGGAGGGACTTTGGAGCCGTAACGTAACTTTTGTGTTCAGAAAATTCATAAAAAATTAAGGGACTTTAGAGCCAAACAAATTTTGTCAAAATTGTTTAAATTACGTCATTTTCATACAATATATCACTGAAATTAGCCACATTTTAAGTTGTAAAAGTTTTTAAAGCTTTCTACAATACTTTTAAAACCTTTTGGTGCCCGGAAAGAATATTTTCGGCATAATATCTTTCGAAATAAATATTTTTTTTTATTTAAGCAGTAAACTAAAGGAATTTTAAGAGTTTTAAGCTTTTTTAGATTTTTATCTTGATTTGTAGGTTTCGCTTAGGCTTAGGAAAAATAATGTTTTTTTTTGTCTTAAATTTTTATTGCAACATTTTCTAAAATAAAACATCTTTGATATTTATCATAACAAATGTTTCAATTTAAAAACCCAAAACTGTGAATCTTAACCCTTAACCCTGCCCTATATTCACATGAAAAATTTTTTATCAAACAAATCAAAGCACGAATCCAAACCATGTTTTTGCTCAAGATTAGAAGTTTATCAATAATTGGAAGAAAAAAAAAAAAACCCAACCACCCCCTTAATAAGTTTCTTCTCCCGCCAAATCCTTATTCTTGTCATCTTCTGTATATACAATAGAAAACCCAAAGCATATTTATCCCGCATAATGATTACCGCATTGCGTAATAAGCTCATTTGTTATGTAAATGTTTTAATATTACTTGTATATTGTTTTACTATTGTTTGCAAACGCATTTTTCATTTCGGCTCTAAAGTCCCTGCTGCGGCTCTAAAGTCCCCAGGTCCGGCTCTAAAGTCCCCAGGTCCGGCTCTAAAGTCCCGGCTCTAAAGTCCCTCGGCTCTAAAGTCCCCAAACAAAAAAATATATATAAACTCCACTAATAGATATATTTAGCATGAATAAATTTATAGCTTCCATGTCTTTCAGTTAAATATATTACCACTTTTTTATATAAAGGTAGAAACCAATATAAAATTTTCGTTCGGATTTTTTTTTATTATTTTTTTTTGTTTTAAGAAACTGAAGTCAATTTCTTAATAGAAGAATTAAGATTTTAATTGATTTTGCAAACATTAGAATACTACCGAGAATTTAATTATGATAAAAACTAATTGATTTTTTGTGTAAAAATAAAGAAATACGAAGATATTACATATGTTTTGCAAAAAATAAAAAAAAACCCGGGCCTCTCGTAAGAAAACCCGGGCCTCTTATAAGAGGCTGGCGAAAAAATTCAAATCATTATATCTCGCTTAATACTTTAAATTAATTCATGATTGAGTATGAATCAAATAGAACTCAATCTCTTCTATACTTCAGTCATCCATACTTTCAGTTTTAAATTTACTCCAGTATTTGGCAAGATATTTGTCTTTTTCCTTACGAGAGCCTGGGAGCGCGTTACGAGAAGCTGTTGAGAGGCTAAATTAACACACCCAAAAGTTAGTTCTAACTATACAGGAATTATATCGGCAAATATACCTCCAGCATCTGGGCCTGAATTCACAAAGCGGGGCATACATACACGGTGTAAACTATGGTATATTTGGGGGCTATCACGGTATTAGTTAATCCGTACAAGTTAACACCGTGCTAGTCCCCAAATATACCATAGTTTACACGGTGTATACACCGGATACACATACACGGTGTATACCCCGCTTTGTGAATTCCGGCCCTGTTTCCTAAGTATAATCCTACGCTTTCCAAAGCCTAAGGGAAACCTAAAAATCAAGCTAAACTTTCACATAACTGAGCGGCAAAAGTTTAGCCTGTGTTTGAGGTCTTGTTTAGGGTTAGGAATTAGCTGCGTAGGTAAATCTGCGGAGGTAATTCCTGTTAGCCTTAAGTTCTTTAGAACGTTTTTATTTCTATTTTTAAGAAAGAAGTTTTTTTTTACTAAAAAAAGTTTCCGGGAGTAAAATTTGTAAAAGCTTCTGTACTAAATATTCGGCAATTTTTCTTTTAAAACACGATGGTCAAAACCCTCCCATTTAAACGGAAGCTGTTTAGTATTAAAGATCTTCACATGAGTTATGACGCCATGGATTTACTTCTAGCCAATCACTGGTTGGGAAAAAGATTGATCTCCAATGAACGTAGAAATCTCCAATTTTTAGCTCCTCCCACAATCATTACCACAAAGCAAAACATATATCACGTGATCACGAATACTATTCACCATTTTACAACGTCACTTCGGGGCTAACTCGGTTTTAACTCGACTTTTTTTACTCGACTTTTATTTTGAAGGTTAAGCTTACGCGTTACTAAGCCTAAGCAAAGCCTAAAAAACAACCTAAACTTTTTTCGCGCAGCTATTCGTTAAAGTTTAGGTTGTTTTTAAGGCTTCGCTTAGGCTTAGGAACGCATAGGCTTAATCTTAAAAATAAAAGTCGAGTAAAAAAAAAGTCGAGTAAAACTGAGTTAGCCTCATTTCGGTTTTCAGGGGGCCATGTGAAACTCCTGGTATGGACGGTTAAACAAAGAAATGAATTTTTAAAAAAATTAAAACGGTAATAATTTAGAAACAAAATTCTTTAAATAAATTAACCATTAACAAAGCTACAAGCGTTAACCAATGATAAAGTAATTTCAGTTGAAGCATGTATATTTAAACAAGAGCATTAAGTTATTAACTGCGATTTGCATTCACTTAGCTATATAATTATTTGTCGTTCGATTACAAAAAAAACCCAAGAAAAATAGTCATTCAGTGACCCCCCCCCCCCCCAAAAACAACAACCCCCAAACCCCCCCCCCCCCCCCCCACTTTTTCGTTTTTCCAATGTAACTTTTCACTGTATGGCCCGATTTTCATGTTTGATAGCTCATTTTAAAGCTTTAACGATACTGCGTTGCGCCATAAAAATTTCACTGTACGAAAGTTGTTTTTTTAACTAATTAAATCAGTTTTTAAAAAAATGGAAAATTGCCGAAATTAAATGTGTGCATTTAATTTCGGCACTTTACAAACAATCGATTGTTTCTCAGTCAAAAAATCATCATTTTTAAAAGTTTAAAATCCTATCATTATCTCCAGACAGTTTTTTTTAATTTAAGCTTTTATTTGTTGTTCAACGTGTAACTGGAAAAAAGTTACAGCTAAAACGCTAAATGGTATCAAAATGAGCAAAATTTGGGAAAAAAGTGCATTTAATTTCGACACTTTTTAAAAAGACCCTCGTAATCGAGTTTAAGTGCAGTGCTATGACCCCTACACATTTCAACGTTGTCTTTTAACTATTTACAACTACAATTTAACACCCGACCACTTAATTCAACCCGTTTTTACCTACAGCAATATGTGTGCCGAAATTACACTATTTTATTTTATAACGATTGCTCACCACAGACGCAACGTAGAACCCCGGGGACTAAAAATTTGGAAAATAGACTAAATTTTACCAGGACAGTTTAATTTTTAAACCAATTTATTGCGTAATCATGAAATGCCCATGTTCTAAAAACGAGTAACAATTTTATTTTTTATAAATCACACAATTTCACATAAAAATATCATAACATAACAAATTAAAAGCGCTCACGACAGTCATCTACATATAATTAGCTCTCATTTGAGCTATCAAACGTCGTATTCCGTCCAGGATTACCAAAGATATAGTCCAAAATCAAAAATGCCCAATTTGGAAAAATACCGAAATTAAATGCACTACCCTAATTTCAATGCTTTTCAAGCTATTATTCTCTTTTAAAATTTTTTTATCAACAACAACATCAAATATTGCGACTTAATTGCCGCCAACACAAACTACAATTCTAACAAAATATCAACATAGCTATATATGAAATGACTTTAAAAGCTCAAAAAAAGGGCTTATTTAAGTCGGTTTCAAAACTTTTCCTGAATGCATCCAAAGAATCGACAGTTACTTGAAACGGGAGTAGATTGTTCTAAGGTGTAACCAACCACCCTATTTGCAAAAGAAAATTTTCTTGCATTAATTCTTGGTTAGTTATGGTTATGGTTTCTTGGTTGGTTATGTATAAGCCAACACAAGACTTAAAAATCATGAATTACAAAAATAATGAAATAATGCTTTCTCTCTCTGGCCTGATGGCTGAGCAGGGCGCTGGTGATCGTAACGTGACTTGCACGCCGTCTTGCAGCGTGGACGCCGAGCTGGGCGCTGCGAGCCGCATGGCCTCCAGCCGGCACTCTCCTAGTGTCCGGGTGCAGGACAGTAGGGTTTTAAATACTTCAACGTCTGCCAAAGCAAAACGCAAAAAAGACATTATTTACTGTGTAGATTCTTTAAATAATACAACTATAACTATTCAAGATAAAGAACATAATTACAACACCCAACCTTGCAGAAAAAACAAATGTTTGGTTTGTGCGTATATTAATACCGAAAAAGTAAATGCTACATATACTTCTAAAAATAATATTAATCCATATATTTTTCAGAACTGTTCATGTAATATTTTAAATATTGTTTACGTAATTACTTGTTCTAAATGCAATTTGCAATATGTTGGTGAATCAAAACCCACCCTCAAAATTCGTTTTAACGAACACCGTAGAGATGTTATCAAAAATCAAAAAAATAGCTTTTTAGTCAAGCATTTTAATTCTGAGGGACATTCCCATTTGGACATGAAAATTAATGTTTTAGAAGTTTTGGAAAATTGTAACAAAAATCAACTTTTCGAGCGCAAAGATTTTTGGATAAAAGCACTTGGTACCGCTTTTCCGTTTGGTCTAAATGATAAAATTAAAGGTTATGGAATAATTTCACTTAGTAAAGATCCAAGAAAATTTGTTAATCATCCTTACTTTTGTATTAGATTTCCTAATGGTGATCGTAAACGTAATCGTTCTCGACTTAAACGGAATAATCGTATTATTAACCATGACCTTATTAAAAAGATTATTGACGAGTTTAAAAATGATAATATTAGTAGCTATATAATTTATCGCCATTTAATCGCTATTTCTCTTAAAAACTTTAGAGTACTGTTTTTGCTACAGCTGCTTATAGGTTTAATAGTAATTTAGTGCCTACTTCTAAAAAAATTATTAATTACATGTATGCTAAAACACCTTTTTATAATAAAGGATTAGATTTAATTAAATTTGATAATTTGTTTAAAGATAACTCATTAATAGCACTTATTCCAATTGAGAAAACTAAAATTAGTAATATTAGAATAGTTTATCAGTATGACCCGTCCGTCACTCGGTAAACTTTTTTGCAACCATAAAAATTTTTTACAAAGCCTAACCTTAAAAAAGCTAGAGATACTATTAAAATCCAGTTGTGTATGTAACCTGTCCAAGTTTAATAACAAAAGTTTTGGTCATATTATAACGGGTGATTTAAATATCATTGAAGATAACTTTTTAAGAAATTTAATAAAATATGGTACGAAATTTTGTATAAACAGAAATATCGATTGGGTTAAAGTTTATGAGGCTACAGAAATTGCTATTAATAACATTGTTAATTACTTTGCAAAAAAACTTAATGTTCAAAAAGTAGATTTTAACAACTTTATTGAAAGAGCACGAAGTATAATTAATAATCGAATAAACTTTTTTAAGAATCTT
>JASAMX010021997.1:12500-33217 GCA_030248175.1 Microlaimidae sp. YZB2_3
ATTTTGCATGATGATTATATTAATAATGGGAGATAAGATAAAAATGGATACCACAAATACCTAAAAAGTAGTTAAATAATGAATAAAAAACACATAAAAAAGTAAATTTTAATAAAAAAATAAATTGTAATAAAAAAAATTGAATATACCATTATATAAATATTATTTGATGAATCTATTACTAAAACGAACATAACGTCCTAATATAATTGCAAAATTCTCTTCAATACATTTATATTTCCATCGTAACCTTTATAGTTTTTTTAAATCTTTTGTGTAGTTTTTTAAACATTTTTTTACTTTTAAAGTGGTGTACTTTACTTTTAAAGCAAAAAAAAATAGGTGAGTTAAAAAAAGTAAAAGTTAACAGAAGTGATTTTTCTACCCTTCAATATCAAGCTCCGGGGCTCCAGCCATTTCAAGCAGATGGAGAGACTTGTTTGATTATGTTTTAATTTATTCTATACTCATTTTAGGCTATTTTATCGTTTAATTACACGTTGAAAAAAATTTAGTTTAAAAAATTCTGTTTTCTCTGGAAAACATTAATAGTTAAATACCGGTTAAGTGTTGTTAAACATGGCTACAGTATCAGTTTTTACTGCGCCACTTTTTGAAAATTAACAAATTTTTATTAATTATTTTATTTATTTATTTTTTTACTTCTTATTCTACTCCACTTTTTTGTGTTTTAACAGGCGCCTGGGGCTTAATATTTTCATTGCTTTACCTCCGTACACTTTTTCATTGTATGTAAGCTGTTAAAAATTGATTTTATGCCAGGACTCTTTTGTGCCGACCTTAGCCCTAGCAGCGCTTGGGCGCATAAACGCATTTTCTCCAGGACTCTTTTGTGCCGGGACTCTTTTGTGCCAGGACTCTTTTTTGCCAGCTGCGATTTTTTTCAGGACTCTTTTGTGCCGGGACTCTTTTGAAGGTGAGCCGCCCGGGGAAAAATCGCCTCTTTTTCCTGCTCTATTCTTAGAGTATTTTTCAAGGCTAGTAATTACTATTAGAATATAAAAATATTTTTTTGATTAGCAGGTATATTTCATTTAACGACACAAAAAGAAAACAATCGGTTTAAGCTGATCAAATGAAAAAAATTAGCAGTTTTGGGAATAATGGATTTCATAAAATATTTTACATTGGTTCGCAAATACATATACAGTAGCTCTCGTGTCTTTCTAACTGATCAAATAACTATCGATTGTTTAAAACATTAAATTAAAAACGGTTATATAAAAAAATTGAATAGCCAAGCAAGAACTTAAATTACATGAAAAGTGCTTAACGCTTAAAGGTTTTTAAAGTAAGCTTAGCGCCTTGTACCATCTTTTAAATAAATACGAGGTGTAAAAACAATATAGTTTACGAAGAGGACACGTTCCCTAACCGAGCAATTTTTTGAAATAAATCTGTCATTGGAATGGGAGCGAGGTGCATTCACGTTTGACGAATGATGTGCATTAGGCATGATATGATTGATGCACCTATGAGAGCTTTAGCCGGCTATTTGTCTTCCCTTTTGATCGATAGCGAACTTTTACAAAAAAATTAAATTAAAAATATTTTACAACACAATGCTATTTGACATTTCGGCAATGATTGTTTTAGAAAAAACCAGTTTTTTTCAGGTTTTTTTTTAATTTGTAGTCTGCACTTAAAAAAATATGTCGGATATTCAATTCTACTAAACTCAGGATTATAATAAATAAGTAAAATAGTACGTAAACGTAATTTAATTTTTGTTTTTTGTTATCTCTGCTTAAAATATTAGGTCATTTAAAATAAAAGTACATTCGAATTTATAAGCAATTTGTTGACGAGTAACGGTTTTCAAAAGCTGCCAGCTAAAAACCCAAAGACGTATAATAAAAAATATTTTCTATATTAAACTTTAGTGATAGGCAGTTCCGGTTCTGGATTCCGGATGTTCCGGGCGAAATTTGGAATTCCGGTTCCGGTTCCTGGTTCGGATGTTTAGAAAATTTCAATTCCGGTTCCGGTGTTCCGGGAGATTCGCAGTTTGATAGGAAATTCCTGTTCCGGGTTCCGTATGTTCCGGGCAAAATATTTGGAATTCCGGTTCCAGTTGCTGTTCCGGATTTTCGGAAAATCTCAATTCCGGTTCTGGTTCTGGTTCCGGTTTTCCGGGGTTTCGCAGTTTGATAGGAAATTCCGGTTCCGGATGTTCCGGGCGAAATATTTGGAATTCGGGTTCCGGTTCCTGTTCCGGATTTTTGGAAAATTTCAATTCCGGTTCTGGTTCCGGTTCCGGTGTTCCGGGGCTTCCGCAGTTCCGCCCATCACTATTAAACTTCGATTTTTTCATTTCTCGGTTACATATCGCCGGTGTCTATTTCACTAAATTGAAATATGGAATAAATTATTAAATATGATTTTTTTTACGAAACAGACAGGAATACCTAGCTAATAATCAAGCTAATGATTGATCAAATTATGCGCTACACTGTAGGTTTTATAACTAACCTATATATTTTTAGAACCTATCTAAGTTTCTCGGATAATTTTATGTCCTCTGTACGAGGGCTGCTCATTAGAAAAGTCCCTAATCCCTCAATATTTTCAGTTGTAACAAATTTTTACTGTTACAGTATGTACTGTATTGTTTCATTGCAAAAAAAGTTTTTTTATTGAAAGCACAGTTCTTTTTCTGTACAAATTATAGCAATCCCTGAGTAACTTTATTTTTTGCAAACCATTAAAAAAGAAGAAATTACAATTACATAAATATTGTTTATTTTTATTGTTATATTTTTATTTATCTACTTCGTTGAAAAACAGGAAACATAGATAAGCTAGTTAACACCACACACTCTAAAATTGTATGTATCTTCCATACAAAATTAACAAAAAAATTAATTCACATAGGATGAATCCCTAAACTTGATTGCAGTTACAACCCCTTCCTACTGATACTATGAATGCTTAACTCCTACTGATATTATGAATGCTTTATTTCTACTGATAATATGAATGCTTAACGCCTACTGATATTATGAATGCTTAACTAATACTGATATTATGAATGCTTGATTTCTACTTATGTTATGAATGCTTAACCCCTACTGATAATATTATGAATGCTTAATTCCTATACTAAAATTATGAATGCTTAACTCCTACTGATATTATGAATGCTTTATTTCTACCCATAATATGAATGCTTAACCCTTACTGATATTATGAATGCTTAACTCCTACTGAAATTATCAATGCTTTATTTCTTTTTCTACTATTATGAATTCTTAACCTACATTGGTTTTTAGGAAGAAAACTAATTTTAAACCTCGATGGGATCGTCGCTTACCGTGTCAGCATTTGACATCAACATCACCACATTTTATCACCCACCAATTTTTTCACCCGAAAAGACGCGGTTGTTTCTATCTGCTTTTAAATCGCCACAAGAATCAGCAAGTGTTAACAGTTGAGCTCATTTAAAAATATTGTTGTCTATGATGTGATAAAATCGTTGTTTATGATGTGATATTGTTTTGAAATTTTTTTATATAACTATAAATAATGATTGTTATAAAAAAGTTCGAAAAATAAAATTTTAATAATATTTAGGATTTCCATAAATATTATACACGTTTTTTTTTGTCAAACAAGACTATTTTATTTAGTTTATTGCTCACCTTATTCACATGTAAAATTATGTTAATTTAACTTTTTGCGATATTTTTCGGGTTTTAATTGACCAATTTAACGTAAGTGAGATTGAAGTCTAGAAATTGCGTTTGCAACTGTTGAATCCACTTAATTCCTTGGTTAGAAAACCGCGCAAACTACTGAACACGTCAGGATTTTAGGGACACTCAAAATGTCATAGAGTATTCGTGATCACGTCATATATGTTTTGCTCTGTGGGAATGGTTGTGGGAGGGGCTATTAGAATCACTTTTAGCCAATTAGTGCTTGGGAAAAAATTAATAATCTCCAATAAATGAAAGATCTCCCCTTTTTTCCCTAAGCACTAATTGGCTAAAAGTGATTCTATAACTTTATAACTCTGTAAAGAATATTAACACTGAACTGAACTTTAGAGAGCTATAACGTTATAACTCTGTAAAGAATATTAACACTGAACTGAACTTTTGAGAGCTATAATGTTATAACTCTGTAAAGAATCACTAACACCAAATGGGAGCGTTTTGAGTATCGTGAAGAATTATTACTAAATGATCATTAAACAAAATAACCAATCAGCTGCGCTCGAAATGTTCATAAAATTAAACGACATCGTATGCAAATTCTGCGAAATTACCGTAATACCGGTCTAAAGCAAATGGTGGATAGTGGAAGACGAGAAAAGATACCGTTAATAGAAAAAAATCAATATATTAGTAATAAGCACAGGTCTGACTTCTGACGCAGAAATCACTCGCGTTTAAAACGTGTTTTTCTTTCCCCACATATAAAAAAGGTTAAGAAAAATTCTTTATATTGATACCATACCTTTGTAATGAAAAAAGCCTTAATAATTAATTCTTCAAAGTTTTAATCATTTGAATATATTATGTTATGTTAATGCTTCCAATGTGTTACGACCACTAAAAGCTTATTGCAATTTTTCATGTTCTAGAATTACGATATTTTATATGGTTTGTACTAAACCATCTGTGAAATTATATAGCTTGATGTATTTTATATGAGCATATGAAGTTGGGCGAGTATTTGATGTGCTTATTAATGTAAAACTCTGTTTTGATGCGATATATAATACGGTATGTGTAAAAATGTCTTGGCTGCAGTTTTCGCTTCTTTTTAAACCGCCAATAATAGCTCGGAATTTGCTCATTGTTAAAAAAATCAACTAATTAACGTAATGGCTGCAGAAATCCTGTCTTGGCGCCTTTCCAAGTTTTTTTCAACTCGTAAACTTGAAAAAAATATTAAAAATTACAATATTCTTAAAAAAATTAATGTGACACAATCAGAAACTATTTTAAAATATTTTATCACCTACAAGTTTATACACGAAGAAAATTTACCGTTTCTTAATTTTCAATTAGTTGGTATTTTTTTATGGCCTACCTGTTCAACTATGTATTTATACCCGTGTTTGTCAATGTAATCTTATTATTTTCACTACTAATGAATTTTAAGTGTTAATTTTATAAATAAAATTAGTTTTAGCGGACACCTCAAAGAGAGCAGCTAGAAAAACTTTAGCCCCTACGTTTATTTTTCAAAAATCAAATCAAGACTACTGTATCTCCTAAAGCTAGAAAAGCTTTTGTTTCGCTGATTGAAAATACATATTTATAATATTTTGTCTATTGGAATAACGACTTCTAATTTGTATTACAGAACGGATCAATCACCGCTGTCAGATTTAATCTCGCTAAAATGGAACAGTTACCCTCTGCTTGACTAATACAATTTAATCTTTCGTTATATACACGCATTTTGAGGTGACTATAGGTTATACTCTGAAATCGGATAACACATTTGACATACGACTGTGAGTGGAACAGAAATTGATTTTGATATAACACAAGACTATTTGTACCTTTTGTTTTAGAGGTTCATTAATATGATATTGCTTATTTGCAAAGCAATTTTAAATACACCCACATTGTGAATGACGTTTCAAACAATTTTTAAGATTTTTTCGATATAATAACAAAAAAAAATCGCATTTAAGGTAGAACGATACAGTTGCAAAACTTTCACCAATTTTCCCCAAAACATGTAGATTTTTTCCCCAAAACATAACATGGGGGTTTTCAGAAGTCCTGATGACGAATCCGACCTCCATTTTTCAATTCGACCCCCCGGGGGCACTTGAAGGGTTGCGACCTCTCCCTTGGGGGCATTCTTACTATATAGCGGTTTTACCCCAAACTACCTCAGTATTGAATAATGAACAGTTTTTTTAATTAAAAAGTTAAAAATTAAAAAAAAAACATTTTTGAGGTTAAAAATGTTGCCTAGGGGGACTCGAACCTATAGCTTCTGGATTTCGAGTTCGACGCTCTAACCACTCGGCTACTGCTCCGCCTTAGCTTCTTTCTTAAAAGCGGGTTTTAAACAAACGTTTCTAAATGTAGTTTCCCGACGTCAAATCAAAAAAATATAAATGAAAGTTTAGTCATTTGATAGAAATTAGTTTGTTCCCAACTTTTAACACTGCAGTTGGACCATAATTCCGAGCCAGTTTTTATGTTTTTAACGAAAACTCTACTATCACTTCTTTTTATTTTTTATTTTAACAATTTTAGCAATAAAACGAAATTAAAAAACTTCAATAGTAGGGATTTCGCTGAAAATTTTTTGGGCATGTACATTTGGTGTATCTAACTTGAGTTAAATTTTTATTACGTAATATTAACTCTGGTTCTGTTAAATTGGGAAAAACTGTTTTAAAATGACTTTTTTGAACGAAGCATATCTCGGCGTGGAATAGTCCACCAAAAAAGTTATAGATACCAACCTGACTGGAAAAAAAACCCTTTCTCCCAACGTATAGTTTGCTTCTGTCCGTCCCGTACGGAACGAGTTATACACAAAAACCGACAGGGTATCCTCACTGTATCGTTCCACCTTAATATAATATGTTTTAAAATAAAATGAATTTCTTTTAAATCACGAAAGTTTCTTTGTTTCTTATTGTTTTATTCTTACTTTCAAATTCGAAACAGTCAATTGACAATACAACAATTTGTTTTGAATTTTAATTTGTTGACATTATTATCGTCTATCATGCAACATGCACTAACTGTAGAGTTGTCTTTGATTCACATAATCATTTAATGATAAATTATTGAAATAGATAATTAATAATGATGCAACTCGATCGCAGTGAAAGGATGGGCCATCGCAAATTGTAATATCGTCGTACTACGGCAAAATGAGCCACAGTTCGCATAAAATATGTGTGCCTGCGACTCATTTTAAATTTAAAACAGGACGCTATTAACAACAGAATGAGTCACAGTTACAATGTGTATTTTATGATAACACTGGTTTATTTTGCCGTACTAACGACGATATCGTCGGAGCCAAAGTCACCTAAACCTAGAGCTTGGAGTCCAAAAAAAGGAAATTCGAAGCCAAATTTGGGACACTTGGAGCCGAAAGTGTATAAACTTGCTAAAACTTATACTTTTTATAATAGGGTAAATTCATAGTTGTAGTAATATTTAAGCCAACTTTTCAAATCAGATAAAAACCAATGTCATATGAAAGTTTTCTAGCTGCACTTACGGTAAAATTGAATTCCTTTCGTGTTTAAAAATCCGGCTTTTAAAACCATTTTTGAATAAATTTGTACAAAAAATGAAAAATGTTTATTTTTTTTACTTATAAAAAAATGCACAAAAAATAGTACAAAAATAGTTCATTAACCATACTGAACGAAAACAACAGCATCTATCACTATCTCTTCCAACAATAAAAACCAGTTTTAAAATATGCTCAAATAAAATTCATTAAATTGCCATCTTATTTGGTCCTTTTGACAGCATTTTGAACCATCTGCTCCATTTTTAAAAGCAAATTGTCCGTAGTGCAGGCCTTTTTTTCTTGTTTTCTATCCGGCTTATTCGGTGATTTGTTCAACACTTCCGCCGATTTTCCGTTGGCCACGTCGGCGTTCACCGGGGATCGACTGGGGCTAAATTGACTGCAGCTGGAATTGCTGGCGCTGGATGGGGAAACTACTCCTTCCAGACTGCTGGTAGTCCCCAGCGCTGACTCGGACCCGTCCATGGACCGCAAAACCATGGACTCGGAATTTGACCTATCCACGGACGTTCGAGCCGTGTTCGGCAAGTCCTTCTTGCTCCCGTTGGAGCTGACGATCTGAACGAAATTCATATTTTCAACTGGGTTGTGCATATCGTGGTGTTCGGAAAAATGGCTGTGCACGGCCACCGTGAAAGTTTCCCCGCAAAGGTGGCAGAAGTACATCATTTTCTCGGAGTATTTCAACTTCAATTTCATTTGACGCATCTTCTGCCGTGCGTACTGAAGGGACCAGCTAAAATACAGTTTTCTTTTTAATTTTGCTGTGACTGGCATTAGATTATTACTAAAATTACTTACTAAAAACTTACTAAAAATTAAAATGAAAACTCGCTGAAATTGCACCATTACACGAACTTTTTTATCACGGCAACAAATTTTATCAATAAAACTGACAAACACTTTCTATTGGTGTTTTAGGCAAAAAATTATCATGCGCTTTTTCGCCGCAACAAATGCCTTGTTACAGCGCACGCTGTGAAATTGCCTATAATATAACATAATATAATACTTAATATAATATATTATATAATACTTAATATAATACAACACATCCTTGTTACTCTCACATAATGAGTTACAATGAATAAAAACTCAACTTTACTTTGACTCATAATGTTTAAAGTATAATTGTGTGTTTTAATATAAAAAAAAGTTGATAGTATTTTAGTGCGTTTCTGACTTATTTTCTCAAAATACCGTATTTCTTCTAATAGTAGCCCAGCCTCTAATAGTAGCCTGTTCTTTCCTCTTACAGCCATTAAAAATATAGTAACCTAGCTTCTAGTAGCCTATTCTTTCCTTTTACAGCCATTAAAAATATAGTAGCCTAGCTTCTAGTAGCCTATTCTTTCCTTTTACAGCCATTAAAAATATAGTAGCCTAGCTTCTAGTAGCCTATCCTTTCCTTTTACAGCCATTAAAAATATAGTAGCCTAGCCTCTAATAGTAGCCTATTCTTTTCTTTTACAGCCATTAAAAATATAGTAGCCTAGCTTCTAGTAGCCTATTCTTTCTTTTTACAGCCATTAAAAATATAGTAGCCTAGCTTCTAGTAGCCTATCCTTTCCTTTTACAGCCATTAAAAATATAGTAGCCTAGCTTCTAGTAGCCTATCCTTTCCTTTTACAGCCATTAAAAATATAGTAGCCTAGCTTCTAGTAGCCTATCTTTTCCTTTTACAACCATTAAAAATATAGTAGCCTAGCTTCTAGTAGCCTATTCTTTTCTTTTACAGCCAATAAAAAAATAGTAGCCAAGCCTCTAATAATAGCCTATTCTTTCCTTTTACAGCCATTAAAAATATAGTAGCCTAGCCTCTAATAGTAGCCTATTCTTTCCTTTTACATCCATTAAAAATATAGTAGCCTAGCTTCTAGTAGCCTATTCTTTCCTTTTACAGCCAATAAAAAAATAGTAGCCTAGCCTCTAATAATAGCCTATTATTTCCTTTTACAGCCATTAAAAATATAGTAGCCTAGCCTCTAATAATAGCCTATTCTTTTTTTTACAGCCATTAAAAATATAGAGCCTAGCTTCTAGTAGCCTATTCTTTGCTTTTACAGCCAATAAAAAAATAGTAGCCTAACCTCCAATAGTAGCCTATTCTTTCCTTTTACAGCCATTAAAAATATAGTAGCCTAGCCTCTAATAGTAGCCTATTCATTCCTTTTACAACCATTAAAAATATAGTAGCCTAGCTTCTAGTACCCTATTCTTTTCTTTTACAGCCAATAAAAAAATAGAACTCTAGGCTATTATTAGAAGAAGTACGATAACGATGATATTTTTTATGATAATTAACCTGTAGTGCTTCGGTACGTTGGCGAAATGCTGTGTAACTTCCATATGTTTGACTAGTTCATCCATTGTTCCAAAGCTTTGGCTACACTGAAGACAAGTAAAAATTTGCTTAGCCTCTGAGATCCTTTTAATTTCCGCGCTTTCTTCCTTTTTCACATAACGCCACCAAAGATCCTGCAATATAGATATAATTCAATAGTATATAAAAATTGCATTAAAAAACATAATCTTGATTTTATAAAATGCTTAAAATCTATTTCAATTTCGAAAAGACACTCCCCCACTGTTTTCAAAATATATATGGACAGAGCGGATAAAAGACAGACAGGTAGCACTGTCTCGTCAAAAATCTGGTGTCTCATACAATTTAACGTAGAAGCCAACATCGCTTGCATCTTACATATTATCTGCCTTCAAGACATTTTAGCCACTTACATTAACCCTTTCTACTTACTGCCTCTCTTCTATCTACTTTCGATGCTGATATTGCTGCCCCTACCTACTTTCATAAATATATATAACAAAAGAATGTTCGACTGTCTTTTGAACACTGAACTTTTGACCAGAATTTTGCAAGAAAAGTCGGACGTGCGCAACTTTATAGAATTTTTTTTAGCAAAAATCCATCATTTTCTGTGGGCTTTCCCGCGCAGCGATTTTTAACGCAGTGTTAGTTTTCTTGCAGTAAAAATTGCGAATTTATTTGCACTTACTGCTGCGCTGCAATATTCTCACACATAAACTAACAAATTCTTGGTCAAAAATTTAGTATAAAGTCGGACATTTTCTTATGGTATATAATATTCCTGTTCGAAAGCCCTCTCCTTACCGAAATAGACACCATAGTCTTTTTAATTGCATATCATTGCTCATACAGTCGTCCCAAGAACTAAAGATTAAATTCAGGAATCTCACGTAACAAATAATTTTGTGAAAAATGTGATGTCGTTTCGTTTGCAGACGAAAAAAATTGCATACAATACAATAAATTGCATGGGCATGGTTTTCACGCAACTAATTGGACGTTTTTTATATGTTTCGTATTTTTGGCGCGGTTTTTCAGCCAACGAATTATGGGAATTCAACAGTTGCGAAAGCACTTTCCAGACCTCAATTTTACTTATGTGTAGCCGCGTGATATAAGACTATATTACGTACACAGAGACAGCCAGACAAACAGATAGAGAGATAGACAAAGACAGAGACAGACAGACAAACAAATGTACCTGAACGCTCAAAGGCATCCCGAGGCTAAACAGATATACAGGCATAGATGCAGACAGACAGACAAACGTACTTGGACACTCATACTGACATTTTCGGGCTAAACATACATATATACAGACAGATAGACAGAGAGACAGACAGACAGAATGAGAAACAGACAGACAGAATTACAGACAGACAGCATGACAGACAAACAGACGTACCCGAACACTGAGACTGGTATTCCGAGGCTGATAACGGCGTCTGCATAGTAGCCACGTAATATACAACTATATTACATACATAAATACAGACAGATAGACAGACAGACAGACAGACAGACAGACAGACAGACAGACAGACAGACAGACAGACAGACAAACAAACAAACAAACAAACAAACAAACAAACAAACATACCTGAACGCTCAGATTGGCCTTACGAGGCTGACTGACGGAGTCCGAATGTCTGTCTGAAAATCCGAGGATGCTGGCGGGTATGGCGGCACTTCCGGTCGGTTTCTGCGCTCCGACCATACAGACAGACAGACAAACAGACAAATAGACCGACCGACCGACGGACAGAGAGAAACATACCGGCAAAAAGACCGACCGACAGACCGACCGACCGACTGACCGACCGACAGACAGACAGACCGACCGACCGACCGACCGACAGACAGACAGACAGACAGACAAACAGACAGACCGACCAAACGACTGTCCGACCGACAGGCAGACGGACAGTTTGACAGAAACACAAACAGACGTACCTGAACACTGAGACTGGCATCTCTAGGCTGACTGACGGCGTCCGGGTGTCTGTCTGGAGATCCTAGAATGCTGGCGGGTATGGCGGCGCTGCCGGTCGGCTTCTGGGCTCCGACCATATTCACCAGGCTGGACAATTTACCCAGCAGATCGCCGCCGCCGCCGTTGTTTCCGGGGACCGTCTCCTCAGCGATTTGGGTTTCGTTTTTCGTCACCGGGTCACTTTTCACCGGGTCGACGGGGGGTCGGCCACTAGTTGGGTCGGCCGACTCCCTAGTGCGAGATCTGGAAGCGATTTTGGCCGGGAGAATCGGGTCGCTTTGCGCCGCCGCCAGAGAATTGCGCCGCTGCTGCTGGTGGGAATCCAACCGCGGCGGCGGCGGCGGCGGAGCCCCGGAAAGCCCCAGCGGAGCCCCGGAGCCCAACGGAGCTCCGGAGCAGTTCGGGGGTCGAAATAAAGCCGAAGGATAATGAGGGAAAGGGGTGGCGCCGGCGGCGCCGACGAAGTTTTGGAACAAAAACTGCTGAGACAGCAGCGGATTAAGTCCGGGAAGACCGAAAAACGAAGGGATGTGACCGTTCAGCGATTGCAGTTGCGGATAGTGGGCTGGTGGTGTTGGATTCTGTTGGTGAGCTGAGACGATCTCGGGGCTGGCAGTTTTTGTTTTGACGTCTTCCGCCACAGTGTCTTTCGTGGTTTCTTTGGGTTTGATATCGGAGATTTTAGTTTTTGTGGTTTCATCCGTTGGACTAACTGTATCCGTCTTTCGCTTTTTAATCGATAAATCGATGACCTCGTCAGTACACGATGGACCCGGCTTCTCATAAGTACTTCCCAATTCTTTAGAAGCGTCATCTGAAATTATATATTTATTATTAATCATATACTTTTAAGATAATATAGGTTAAAATTTATTAAGATTCTTAAGGCCCGTTCACACCGGAATGGCAGCTGATAGCTGATAGTGAACGCGCACGTGTAAACTGTGTGCGCTATGCGTCACCTATCAGCTGCCACTCCGGTGTGAACTGACCCTTAAGGTTTTCTAAATGCTATAAGAGTTTTTTGCTGCTCAAAAGGACAAATTTTGAAAATTAAATTTTTTTAAGAAACAAAAGATACGGTGTTTTGGAGCCGTCAGCAGGGAACTACCTGAAGCCGTCGGAAATTTTTAGGAACTTGGAGCCACGGAAATCAGGACTTAAAACTAAAAATATAAAATAGTTTTGGGTTAGGTTTAGGTTTCAGATAAATTTTAGGAATAGGTTTTAGTGAGTTCACACTTTCGGCTCCTCCATTTTCGCTTCCGAATTCCTGTTTTAACTTTTCTTGAATTCAACAACTTTTAAATCAAATCCAATTAAACTGAAATCATATTTGCAAAAATCTTACATATAATATCAGTAATAATTAACAGAATTACAATAAACAACACATGATTATATATTTTCATATCAAAAATCCAATCAACAGATCCAGTATATAAAACTATGATGCGAGAGTGTTAATTTTTTTATTGTCAAAATCAAATTTCAATAGCCGCGACATAATAACTTATGAATATGATATCACGAATAATTAACGGTACACTACGATAAGGCAGAATATAATTGTATATTTTAACAGCAGAAATACCTAATCAACAGAACAGTGTTCCGAACAGATTCAAAAATATCAAACTGCAGTGTTAATTTAATAATAAGTTAAGTTAATATAATGTTAAGTTAATAATTGGGAGAGTGTTATTTTTTTATTGTCAAAATCATAATTCCAAAGTGGCCGTGACAGTCCCTTTCCCACCCAACAGCCTTTTAACGAGCCTTTTTGAACATCCGGTAGCTACTAGCGTATCGTCTTCACTACAACAAAATGAGTCTCATTTGTTACAAAATACAGGAAACTGTGACTGGTTCTATAGTTAATATAGTGCTATTTAATATTTGAAAATGAGTCACAGTCGCGTTGATTTTATACGCGTTGAGGCTCATTCGGCCGCAGTTGGAGACGATATAACGAATTGTTGGTGAAAAAAAGCGAAATGATTGATGTTCATTATGGAAGCGGGGAATAGTTGTTTAGCAAATTACGCTTTTATTGCCCGCACACTGTGCACATTTAGCCGGTTAGTTTGATTTTTTTTTCACAAATTTTTTAAATTCAATAATTATAAACGTGGAAGAGACCTTCAGTTGTTCGAACTTTATACCTACCACGTCTTTAAATCGCCAAAAAATGATATTATAAATTAGTGTTGGAATCGGTGCAGGGTTTTCCTCCCGGCTTCAAACACCTAACAACACCTTTCTAAACAGCGGCGATGATAAAAGAATAATTTGCAAAAATTGATATAATTTTTAATTGTATCAAATTAGCTGCGCGCGACAAATCTTGATACATATTAGTCGAAATCGTATGCAAATTATTTGAAGTAATCAAAATTCGTGGGATTCATCGATTGCCAGCTAGTAAGAAATTCGTAGAAAAAACATGTTCGGCATCTTTTAATCTTCACAAATATTATTTTAAAATAAAATCAACAAAGACATTGTGATTTTGAACCCAAACTGAATTTTAAAATGCCTACAATCTGTATCAGTCATTTTGATATGCAATGAAATTGTTTTTAGGATGTATTTTTGTCACTCCCTTAAAACTTGGGCATACTTTGTCCAAAATGTCCAGAAGAAAAAAACCAGAAACTTTGATTTCACGTAATTTAAACACGTGTTTTTTAATTTTGTTTTGCATTTTTGGCATTTCGACTTAAAGCAGAAGTTTAAAAAGTTTTTTAAACCTCAAAAAACGCTCTTATATCGCCCAAAATTGAACTTTTGGTTTTTATCCTTGGAACACTTTGAACACGAAGTATGTCCCTGACTTTAATTCCAGGTCCTCGACCCTAACGAAGCTGGCTCCGGAACGGAGAAACTATAAGTTTTATTATTTCGTAGTTTATTGCCGCTCTTCATTTTTATACACCATCCATTAACAATTTACTTTGTCGGCATTCCGGGAGGGATGATTTACGATCAAGCAACTGTCTGGAAAATTACATAGATTCTGGGTTTTTTTTTTCAACCATTTCACTTCAACCGGGAGATGTCAGTTCGGTTCTCCGGATTTTATCGACGTCATCTGGGTTTTTGTCTCCCCCCACCGGAGAGCCGACCCGACCCCGGAACAGGAAGTGTTAAAGGGACGAATTCTCGTATTCCTCAAAAACAGACCATTAAAATCAAAAGTTGTCATGATCAAACTCATAAACAACCTCAACCAAGGATTGTAAACCTTAAGTTCGTGTATTCACCGAAAACACACCATTACAATCAAAAATTGTCATAATTAAACTCATGAACAACTTAAACCGTGAATTGTAAACCTTGATTTATGTAAAAATTCTTAAAATCGAGCCAGCGCCTTATCATTACAGCTTTTTTCTGTAATAGTGCTTTTTTGAAAAATTCCTCGACTCCAACTTGTACGTTTCAATCTACAAAACAGAGTAAATTTTAATTCTTATCTTATCGTATTAAGCCCAAGTTTTATATTGCGTATTTAGACAGGAATCAGTAATGAATCTTTTAGCTAAGCAACCATTAGTTAAAACTGAAACTCGATTTGATGAAAGCATTAAGAATTAAATAAAACAATACTGACAATATTTTTATTTAAAGCATGTTTATTTTTCTTAACACAAGTTTTTTTAAATCTTAAGACAAAAAGAGCAATTCTAACAATCATTGATCGTCTCGTTTTTGAGTAAAAATAGTAACAAAAAAAAACAAAGGGGTAATATTAAGAATATCATTTTTGTTATATTTGTGTTGTAGTTAGTTGTAACAAAAAATATTTTTTTAAAAAAATAGCTGCGATTATATTAATCACATTATGAAAGCATATATAAGCAAAAAAATGAACAAAGTATCTAAATGATTATTTTTAAGACATGTCTAAATAAGGCACTGAAAAATATTCTGCTTTGAATGAAAATATATAATTAATTTAGACGAAATGATAAAATTATAAATTGTTTACCATAAATACTAACTATAGTTTATTTAAGATACGGAAATGATATAAAAAAATACTAGCACAAATAGTTTTTTGAAATCTGAAATATTATCTAAAAATGAAGAATTTTTTCAAGCTTAATTAGACAAATCGAAATTTTTTTTTGATATTATTCTACGCAAAAGTGAAAAAGTTTATCTATCATCTTAAACCGTTTACCGTATATATTTAAAACAGTTTAAAAGTTTTATATTGCAATGCAACAGCATAATACAAAATACTTTTTAATATCTAGCATCTATGGCGTCACAAGTGGATGAAATACAGGAGCGAAAAAAGGAACTCAACTGGGGTTGTTTTTTTTTCTCTATAACGATTTTATTGATTGATTGTCAGCATCTGCATATGGGTTGGAGATTCACAACCACCATTACACCTCTGTTTTACGCATTCTGCGCCAATAATTTGTTTCTCGCAGGGGGGAAAGCGATTATAGGGCCCAAACCGAACAACATCCTGTAAACACGAAACAACTGTCTATTTTTTTAGATCAAAGGAGCGAACGGAGAAATTTGACCTTTTTAGACTGGTTTTTTTGATTTGTTTCTTTAAAACCATAATTTGCTTGCATTATTTCCACCCCCACTACTGCATTTGCGCCGAGAATTCCATCAATTTACAAAACTACAATTACAAAAATAAATCAATTGTCGCGTTTAAATGCGAAAATTTAAGTCAGAAAACAGAAGAAAAAACAAAAAAACCTTATCGCGTGCTGTGTGATTATTACAGGCGGTGGGCTTGTTATTTCTTATTTCCCATATCCAAAGAAGATAAAAATCAACAATTAAAACTGAAAGTTTCAGACTAACGGTTGTAAATTTTAACTTTAATTACATTTGAACTAAGCTTATTTGGAAATCGTATGGTACAAACCTAAATGGGAAATTTCCTTAGAATCAGGTGAAGGTTGGCCTATAACTTTTACTTTAACCCGTTTCCGTGATTGCCATTTCTTCGATTACAACCGTGAAACCTTCGTGTGACCTATGTCGTACTTCCGTCATACATAATTTTTTTGCGCGAGTAGTGCCCTGTGAGCGAATTAAAATGGTTAAAGCTGTGTGGTAACAATGCACATTTTTCTCACGAATACAGTGTATTACGTAGGAAATTTCATGTTGCAAAAATTTGCATATTGCTACCGTACAGCTTTAACCATTTCAATTTGCTCGTTCACTGGGCACTATTCGCGCACAAAGATTATTTTTGACGGAAGTGCGACCTAGGTCATGCGCAAAGTTTACCGCGGTAAGGTTTACCTACCATACGAAAATACCATCACCGTGAGACGAAGGTTTCACCTTTGTCGTACGAAAGCTTCACGGTTGGTCAACGAGGGGAAAGCCCATCACCGGAACGGGTTAAGTTCCACCTTCGACTTTTTTGTAAAAGAAATAAATCTATCTAAGCTTGTAAAATAGCATGAGGACATGCGAGGACCAATTAAAATTGTGTGCTTATGATCTTTACAAAAAATTTTAAGCGCAGATTTTTTTTTGGACTTTTCACACAATATATATACAGAAATCATTCAAGTTCAGCAAAAATTTAAACGCAAAACCTTAAATATTGGCATTTCTGGTTGATTCTAGTTAATTCATAAATGTTAAAAAAAGGCATTAGAATGTTTGGATCAGAATTTTGATTTTTTTTTTGTCAAATCAACAATTTATTGCTAAAAGTGTTCGAGGTCAGCCAGGTTTACTTTGTCTCTAGGCTCCAAGCGCTTCTAATTTTTTGTGACTTTATGATTGATTGGATTTTTTTATTATTATTATTATTAAAAAATAATAATGTCCTTTTGTTTTATCGGAAAATAATAAAAAACTAATCGCACTCCAAACCGAAATTCCATCGCATCTGGAAGTATCAAACACAAAAATTAAAAGTTTTTTTTTTGCCAAAACCTCTCTAAAACTTTATTTTCTAAATCATTCAGAAGTATAAAAAAGGTACCTAAAATTTTGCCAAGGGGAGAGGGGGGTCAGATTTCTAAATCTAGAGAGGGGTCAGGGGGTAAAAATTGAAATCTGGGTGGAGAGGGAGGGCCCCCCTAGATTTTCGTCTAGGGGGGCTCCGAAATTTCGAGGCTAGGGGGGTTGGACCCCACCCTGCTCCCCTCTCTCATCTACCATTATAATATAAATATTATAATCAAATGGAAGAAATAAATAATAATATATTATTATTATTATTATTTATAATATAATATTATAAATATAATATATTTATTATTATTTAAGATATTCAAATGACGAAAATTTGACTAATTGGCGAAAAGCAGGCAACAAATCCTGTTTACAATAATGATATTTTTTGAATTTATGTGAAATAAATTTTTAAAATTATAAAAAAATAAAAAAAACATTATGGAAATCAAAAAAATTGTGGTCAAATATGTTTTATGCGGGAATCGATCTCGGGACCTTTCATAGAGTTGATGACGCGCTAACCGACTATACCACTGCTACCATGGGATGATGAGCCCTAAAAGGGATTTATAAACAAACCCTCTGAAAAAAGTCGATAAAACGCACGACAAAACTATTTAAGCGTTAAAAAATACAATAGATATTATGGCCTTCCAAAAATTATAAATTTCAATAGAAATATACTATCTGGAGCTTTAAATTTTACCAAACTAAATTAAATCGAAGTTTCACCGAAATTTTGAAAAAATTAACCCCCATTTTTCACGGAAAATTGCAGAACTGTGCACGGTCTGGAAATGCCCCCCGTTTTATTGGAGGATTTGCCCCCTCCCGTTTTATTGCCCCCCGCCAAAAAATGAAAATGTACCCTAAAATTATGACGCCATTTTTGACCTATGATGACGCCATCATCGCGAATTTTTTGCAGTTTTTAGCCTATTTCAATGTATTTTAAGCCATTTTAGACCTGTTTTTACCTTATTTTCGCTTTTTTTGTCCCTTTTTTCTTCTTTTTTCTCTTTTTCCCCCCTGCTTGCCCCCCCCCGTTTCAAAAAAGTTGCCCCCCGTGCCACCCCCCATTTTGGAATTGCCCCCCCTGTTTTAACCCCGGGGGGGGGGCGGTGCACAGGTCTGAAATTGTATATTAAACCATAAATACAACAGTATTCAATTTAATTTTTAGTGCGTGAATAAGGGTAACGGTGTCTTTCTATTGAAAGTATTTTTTTAATAAATAATAATAATAATAATAATAATTCCTTTATTCATTTACAAATTTACGAACTAGAATATTTTGTACATAAAATAGTGTGCAGTAAATATTTTTAAGGGTTTTAAAAAATTTTTATTGCAATTTGATTTTTAATATCAATTATTTCAATTACTTACAATAATATAATGAATGTTCACTTTATAATCGTGATATTTCTGCCTTTTTAACACTCTTATAAATTTTTTAGTGAAAAATTACTGTATTTCTCGAGATCTCGTATGCCAAAAATCGCGATTTTCCATACTTAAGAAAACTGTCCGCAGAGACCTTACGTTTTGAGGTCAAAATGAATGTTTTAAGCAATAAAAAGCTCAAAAATGCTATAAAAAGGGCTTTTTGACCTAAAATTAGCGTTTTTTACCTATTTTTCTTTCAAGATTCAAGATTCAAGATTTTATTTTTCTAGTAATACATAAAGAAAACAGTAAGAAGGACAAAACAAACACAAATGCGATTGCAACCCAGTTGAGTTACAATAACACCAAAAATCACAAAATTGAGAGAAGACCTGGCTGATTTAGATTTACTAGAAAAAAAAAATGACTAAAGGCCTTAAAAAAATAAAGCTCTTTATTTAGCCATTTAAATTTCCATTAGTTAATTCATCAAAGATTTTTTAAATTGGTAGAGAGAATTTCAAAATGAACTTGATTCTTCATTTAGATAATTCCATTTACTTATAACTCTATTAAAAAAACTGTATTTTCGGCAATTGACTCTTGAGTGTTCTTTTTTGAGTTTTTTTGAATGCCCTCTGGTTGAATTTGTGTTAAGAACAAAATATTTCTCAGGATTTAAGTTTACAAGTTGGTTTAAGATTTTAAATGTTTCAAACATATCCATCTTTTCTTTTTCTTTTCTCCAAAGTTTCTAGATTAAGTGTTTTTAGTCTATTTATATAACCAGTATCTTTTAAGTTACAAACTTTAAAAACCTCGTTTGGTAAATACATGGTTAAAATTTTTCTACAATATATTTATCTTAGTCATATATGGGTTCCAAACAACACTTGCATACTCAACAGTAGGACTAACAAAACTTTTGTAAGCAATAAGATAGTTTTTAATGGATTGAGATTTGAAACATCTAAAAATTAAGTTTACTGTTTTTTAAAAGCTTTACTAGCTAGTTTTTTACAATGTGTTGAAAACTTTAAGTCACTAGTGATGAACACACCTAAGTCTTTTACCATATTAGTTTTAGGTAGCTTCTTATCATTTAAGTACAGATCCGTTTTGTGCACATTTTTACAAATATTTAAATGTAGTACTTCACACTTATTTTCAGATAGATTGAGCTGCCAATCTTGGGCCCATTGGGCGTTTTATTTAATTATTTTAAATCAAATTGATTATCATTTGAGTCTGAAAAACTAGTATAAACCTTTGCATCATCTGCAAAAAGTCTAATTTCTGAATTTTGGACACAATTGACAATATCATTTACATACACAAGAAAGAAAAACGGTCCCAAAACTGAACCCTGTGGTACTGAACTCTAATGGTATGAAGGGGAAAAAGTATTGTTTATTACTATTTTCATTTTCTTTATTTAGTTAAAAAAGCTTTTCGACCGCTATACAGTATCAAAAACTTCAGCAAAATTCAAGTAAACTACATCAACTGATTTTTTACCCTTGAAAAGCCAAAATCCAATCATTGTAGACATCAAGAAGTTGTGTAACTGTCTTAGTTCATCTTTAAAACCATGCTGAAGGTGAGATAATATATTTACAAAAAAGATAGAAAGCTCAGCTTTTACAATCTGTTCCATTATTTTACAAGAAAAACATGTAAGAGAATATTGGACTCATAGTTTTCTTTTCGACATTTTGCACTTACAGCAATACGCAACTCAGAGTCGTAACAAGGCACATATAC
>JASAMX010021998.1:0-78324 GCA_030248175.1 Microlaimidae sp. YZB2_3
AAAATATTTGTAGACTATTGGGGAGAAGGGGTAAGGTTTTCACAAAAAATTCTCAAAATTGAAAACAAAAAATTTGACTCCGCATCGCAACTTTAAGGGAAAACGGTTTAAATTCTTTGATTTAAGTCGGCATATACGAAAAAAAAACCTGTATCCCTGTAAAAGTATGTTTATATAAAATTTCACTCAAAAGACATTTTTTTTCAAATATGAGATGTTGAGCTTTCCGAAGACGAGGTGTTGATAGACGTAAATAAATGTAAAAAAAACAAGCAAAAATTTCGATTTTAAGAAAGCGATTTTACCTAAATTCTATGGTTTTTTATGCCAAATCGCCGCCGCACTGGTGCCTAGAATTTAGCGCTGGCGCAGACAAAAAAAAAGGAAACAAAATTTTAAAAAACTTCAAAAGAACAATTTCTAAAAACTTTTTCGCACTTTGATTTACTCAATGCGTGATTATTTTGACCCTATCAACCAAAGTCATATAAGGATTAACTTGCATTCAACAGGATTAACTTTACAATACATCCTTGGAATTTGAGTTCAGTGGTTTTGTACCAAAAAAATTACCGTACATATAGCAAGTATACCATGATTGCACTGAACTGAAAATTCCAAAGGATGTATTGCAAACTTAATTCTGTTGTATTTAAATTATTCCTTTTGTGATTTTGGTGGATTAATGACTTTAAACAAACATTATAGTTTATTTATTTTTTATACGGTTGTAGTAAATAATGCTGCTACTTAAAGCAACACTGTCACAAATCAAACTCCTATGCGACCCGAAATGCACTACTCCTTAATAATTGGCCAATTGGTAGAAAGTCGGAAATGATATAGCCTTGATGCCAAGAAATTTACATATCAATTTTGAGTTGGATATATTTTGCATTAAAGGAGCAGCCCGTTCCGGACGCCTAGAACACGTCGTGGCTTTTTTTGGTTTTGCTTATTATTTTTGACTGTTTAGCAATGTTCATGATTTAAGTTGTTTTTTATAAGCTTTATCATGATGAATTGAGAAATTTATAAGTTTTATTAAATGGCATTATCCCTATTTTATTTTAATTTTAATATTATTTATAGTATATTTCTGAAGTTTAACAGAGTGTGTAATTTTAACATAACATAACAATAACAATTGTGTTTTTTGGTATTTCTGTCCGATACACCCATAGTAATACGTAATATACAATCATAATTAATTTGAAGGACGGGTGTAATTAAAAATTGTTTAGTAAACGGGATTAAAGCTTCAAATGCAGGTGGAAATATTGCTAAAGCAAATATAATACGGTGGCGCATTAAACAAATAGCGGTGCGCGCCTGCATTATAAAAGCAATACTTAGACTACATGGCCGGAATTCACGAAGCGGGGTAATCCATGGGCTAGCTCGGTGTTAGTTAATCCGGTTCTAGCCCCCTTATTAACTACGGTGTATTCCAGGGATACCAAATTGGCCCCGGAATACACCGTAGTTAATCAGAATGCCAGCCCAGGGCCGAGTTAGCCCAGTTGGATATGCCGATTCGTGAATTCCGGCCCATGTGCCGAGTTCTTTCTTCATTATAAAGAATTGCAACAAAAATTTGAATGTACAGAAACGTCTCGAAGAAGATTTTGCATAATTATATTAGTAATTAGTAGGCGGAGTAAAACCGGACGCCAAAAATGCCCCGTAATTTTATACCAAAAACAATTTTTGAACAAAAATATATAAAAAGAAAAATTATAATAAAAAAATTCTGTTCACCATAGAATAAACAAATAAACAAGAATTCATGAACCCAATAATAAAACAGATATTTTCATCCAATTCGTTTGCTAAATTTTACTGTTATATCGATTTGTGGGTTAATTTTTTTTATTAAACTGTTCATTAAGCTTAAAAGTTGATTTTAGATATCTATTTTTTTATCAAAAATCACAGGAAAAAAATTTAGAAAAACTACAGACAAAAAAAATTTTTGAAAAAAAATTTTCTTTGTCCAAGTCAAAAAGTTGTTTGTTTGTTTTTGATGCAAGTAGTTTTATCAACAATTCTTTGCAAGTTTTATTTAATTGAAAAGGATTTTCATTGCAAAAATACCATAATGTTCGTGAAAATATTGTTTCAAAAAAAAACTTATAAGTTATTTTAAAGTTTTTATCCCTTTTAAAATCTTCACCTAGAAAAAATCTGTTTAGACTTAATTGTTTGATGCCCATTGAAGGCTAAATTTTTTTAAATATGCTAAAAACTTATTAGAAATGTCCTATATAAATTTTCTACCTTCTGGGTTTATAAGATTTCCAATGATTCAGTTGGAAAAAAAATAGACGAAATTCATGCACAAATACCTCACACGCCTAACACCCACAATATTTTTTAAAGATTTTTTAAGTCATATTTTGTATTATTTGTATAGGATGGTTTAATATATCTTTGAGTATAATTCAATGAAATCACCATATGCTGATAAGTCATTATCCTAGGTGCCGCTAGAAAAATACCTAAGTATTTAATTATCGCAGTGCACATAACCGTTGCCATAGAAAATCTTGAGATTCTTATATATATAGCATCATCCAATTCAAGAATATAAATTTTCATTTACATAGTTTCTCTAAATGATTATTATTTTAATCAACATATTTTACTGTTTTTTTTAAATTATTTGTTTTTCAGTGTTTACAGCCAATATTTAAGGTTTCGGTTTCAAATTTATAAAATAAAAAGAAAAAACGGCTGAAATGGCAAAATGAACCTTAAGAAAATGAAAAAAATCATTTATATAAAGGTGTATAAGATGGTAGTTTTAAGGAAACCCGAAGAAAAACTCTGCATAGAAGAATTTTCTCACTTATAAGGTTTAAACATGAAAAATATTTTGCTGATCTTTTTCTCTCTTTTTGAGATCTTAACAATAACAACTACTTTATAAACGTGGTGTTCCTTAATATAAATGTACAGCCGAATTTATAAATTGTTTTTATTATTCGATATCTGGGGCCTATTTCATAAAAATTGTCTGTAATTAATTTACCGCTGTAAATTAATAAACGCACATTTTTCTTTTGTATTTCTAATTAAAAAGTATATTAAAAAAATTGCGTTTAGAATTTAAAAAATTACATGTCTGTAAATTCTGTAAACTCCACAATTACGTACGTATTTTTTAATTAATAAAAATAAGAAGAAATTAAATGCGTTTATTAATTTACAATTTTAAAAATCTTTATGAAATAGGCCCCTGCAGCTGCAAGTCTTTCTGAATATCATAAGCAGATGAAGAAACAGGATTGTGTACGAATTATAAGCAAAGTTTTAAAACGTTTGTTTAAAGTTAAAGGTTTCAAAATTGACAAAATACAAGTCTACGGCCGAGAAATTAATATATTTATAGTTTGTGGGTACAAACCGAACTGTTATTATTAGCATTTAAAAGTAAAATTTAATTCAAGTATTAAGGAAAAAGCTTAATTAAAACCCATAAACTCTTTTAACGAAATTTCGGAACTTAATGTACTGAGGTTATCACTCCTCAGATGTCAACTTTTGCATTCAGTTTTCAACAATTAAGGGAGAATTAACCCAATAATTAACATATCCATTAGGCCATTTAATTTTGTTAATGTCAATTATACCTGAATCTTTAGGATTTCTTTAATATATGTAAAAGTCTCGTGCAAAGCCAATTTTTGTCATTTGTTAAAAACTTCGTAAGAGTTTTAAGAATTGCTTTGTATTTTTTCTAAACTTAATGATTCTGAATGGATTAAATCTGTTTAAATTTCTTTAAAAAATTAAGCTTGTTTTAGTCGGTGTAATTTTTTAAATTTAACTTTAATCAGAATGGACATTTTTTGCAAAAAAATATACTTCTAAAAGCTTTTAAATGAGGTAGTTTTGAACAAATCTGCCAAAGTTAGACTTATTATTCATTCTTGGGTAAAACCATGGCCAGACATTTTCAACTTCACCAAAAAATCATGAATAAAATCAAAAAATAGTTTTGATCTAAGAACATAAATCAGAAAAAAGGCGATACACTTTGGGTATATATTTTGACCGACAAAATATATTAGACATATATAAGGACTGCATTTAAGCAAATAAGTGAAAGAAAATTATACATATCAAGGAAAATTCTACTCTCGACTTTTTTTTATAAATCGCGAAATCCCCACTTTTTTACATTAAGGTTTGTTTCTTACGCAAAAGAAACCAATCATTTTTAAGGTTAGCTTCTTACGCAAAAAACTAATCATTTTTTGTTATATGGTTTCTGATATAATTTTTTAAACCTACCTCTGAAACTATTTTGTAATTTTTTTAATATAGCTCAGTGGCAGAGCGGAATTTTTGCGCACCAAGCAAAATGGTCGCCGATTCCCATTTAGCAATTTTTTCCAATTCTTTAATTTAATTTTAAAAACTTTCTCAAGTAAGCTTCGAAACATATTTCACGACTACGAATTATTTTTTACGTATTCTTATCGGACTTAATTAAAAATTATAGAAATGAAAATCTGAAAATGTTTTGGTTATAGTTTTTAAAATTGCTTAATCCAAATACTCTCCAAATCCAATCCAACTCTTAATCCAAATCTTTTATATTCAAACGTGCATTTATCGTGCACAATTACTCTTTTTGATGCTTTCTATAAGCGATTGTATATTTTTAGTAAATCTTATATCAAAATTTTCCTGCTGTATAAATTCTCGATAAAGCGCCCACTTATTATTAGTTGAGCGCCTACAGCTTATAACTTATTACATTTTGACGTCGTATATAAAATATATAATATTAATAAACATTGTTCTTCTTCTAGTAGTTTTATTCGCTAATAAAGTAGTGATTTTATTTTTGTGCATAAGTTATACTAATTTATCCTGAATAAACACTTTTTTTTATTTCACTATAGGCAATTCAAACATGGTTGGCTTTGATGACTTGCAATATTAACAACAAACTAACTCGAAATTTTGAGTAAAAACGGATTAATATTAAAGATTAAATACCGTATTTTAACAATTAATAATCAAATCAGGAAAACTGACCGGCCGGTAGAAGTCGGCCAGGCCTTAATTTTAGCCACCAGCTATTATTTTTGCTCTGTGCGTAAAATTATGAAATGAATTGCGTATGGCTGGATAGACCATCATCTATCTATCTAGCCATACGCAGTTCATTTGCGTAAATGTGTTTAGACAATAATAACAGCCGGTGGCCGAAAATTTATGCTTGGCCGAATTTAAGTTAATTACCCTAATCAACTTGTTACAAAAAGTTAATTTTTTAATGTCCAAACCTCACTGATTTAATATATTTGGTAAAAATTTGGGATTTAAATTGTAAAACGTTGAATAACCGCAAAATTTGAATAGGTCCTCCCATGTCTCCCATAAAATTTACGATATCAGTTCACTTTAGTTCAATTATAAAAACATTATGGTTCGCGTTGTTTTATATCTATATCTTAGTAAGAAAATAAAGCGGTTAAAAAATAACAGGGTATGACTACTATGACAACTATGACGCCAAACAATTTGTTCAAATGTTAATATGTAGAATTAAAAAAAAACTATAAAGACACATATAAGTATGGAAATAAACTATGGAAGAATAAACTAATGTTAATTTTAATAAAATCAGTTTAATTTAACATGAATTAAAAGTAGATAAAAATTCACATGCTTCACAGTGTTTGCTTTTTGCCTTTGGTATAATGAATTATGTACTTTTATCTTAAAATAAAAATGTTGACAAATTATTATGCTAAATTCAGATAAACAATAAAAAACGACATCTGTAGCTTAAAAACGAGGGCCAATCAACTATGCGATGTACAGAATATCCATTACATTTTTTTAAATTTTGAAGAATTAAAAAACAGATCAGATTTGAACTAAAAACACTAAAAGAAGTTTTAGTTATCTGTTATTTTTTTTATATTCAAATGAAAAAAAAAGTTTCATATCAACTCTAAATTGTTATAAAAACTTTTTCGTTTATTTGGCGTGACGTGTAATCAAAACGTAAAACATAAAAATAAAGCAACTTTATGTTTATAAATATTATTTGTCTTATTTTCTTTTATTTAGCTTATTTTTGAGTTATATATTTTTGATTTATTTGCTAAAATCTGCCAAAAGATCTTTTGCCTATTTTACTAAGTGGAAAATAATTAGGCTAAGACCAAAGACTGACAAAACAACTGGGAAAACTACCGCGAATACAAATGTCTACGGAAGAATTGGAAGATAAATCCAGGGCGTATGATCGAAAAACACTTCATGTGCCGAACTCTGACCGGAAAACAGTTATTGATAATCTGATAGTTCAGTTACTGGATAGCAGAAACACAGGAAAACAGGTAATTATTGCAGTCAGCATATCACGCTAATTATATTTAGATAAATTATACAAATTTACTAATCAATTGTCACCTAAAACTAAACCGGCCTCCAAAAGTTAAATAAATTAAAAATAAACAAACGAACAAAAACAAACTATCATGATCTATCTATTGAATTTTTTTTCAAATTTGTATTAGTCTTGAATCCCAAAAAACAGCAAAAAATGGCGATTATGCTTATACATAGTATATGCATATGCTTATACATAGTAAAAATGTGTACTATATGTACATGTATTCGTAAGTGGACGCATGTGAACTATTTAGTGATAATTGACTTATGACCCTTGTTATTCCGTGAACAACGAAAAAATCAATTATAGTTCGTCTACACTAGGATGAAATACAGTTAAAAAATTAAAGCTCAGGAAAAAATCGCCAAATCACCCCTCTTTCCTAATACAATATGAAAATTTTATATTTTCTAAGTAAGAGTAATAAATGCGAAAGAAAAAGGCACGTTAAAATACATATGAATTTTAAAAAACTTTTTAAAAGAACACTTTCACGAATAATCAAATTTCTATATCGGTCGAAACAAACAATACTTCTTTAGTACTGGGTCGATTAGGTTGAAATTTAAAATTATTACCTTGCTGCCAAGAAGCCAAAATATCAAGTTTGAAGTAGGTATAGGTTTTGTTATAAAAAGTGGTATACTCTGGGCGAAATATAAAACTGGATTCGTAAAAATGCTTGTTTATACTTTTAACCTATTACGGGCTTTAGAATAATTATGAGCAATATTGCAATCAAATCTTATAAAAATGTTTAACAAACGCACGTCTGGAGCAGGAAATATGAAAATAAATTTTTGTATGAAGGTTTTTTTATCTGTCAGCTGCAGATAAATAAGAAGCGCAACAAGACTTGTTGTGACCAGTTTTTTGTAAATAGAATTTATCTTGTTACAAAACAAATTTTTTCTAAATATGTCTCCGCCAGTGTTTACTGCTTAGTATATATTTTTGCTTGTTTATCAAATGTCAACTTTGTGTAAAATTTTAGGCTAAAAGTCCAAGGTTTTTTCTGAAGCAAAAATTAAACATTAAAGTAAATCAGCCAAATATTTTTTGCATATCATCATAAAATATTCCAGTTAAATATTAAAAAAACTTTGCATAGCAAACAGTCGTGAATTTTAAAAACAACAAAAAAATCGAGATTTGTTAGGTTTTTGATGATCAAAATTAAAAAAATAATCGACAACATCTTAAGTTTATTCAATATCTTTTAAAAATAGGCGAAACGACATCTTGCATTCCCCATTTTCACTATTTTTAAAAATTTTTATTTTTGTCTCGAAGTTTTTCATATTTTTTTACTGAAATATTTAAAACATAATCAATTATCAATGTTAAACGATCAATTATGGCTTTTTCTTACATAAATGTTTTTAGTGTCAAAATTTTAAAGTTTTGTTCCTGTAATTATTTGGATTACTTAGAGCCGTAAATAAAGCACTTCAAAGCTGTTGCAAAATTATAAAAACTTGAAACCTTAAAAATATAAAATATAATAGCCCAAAAAAGATTCTTTTTTCAACCTTTTTTTTATTTTCCAAGCTTTTTGTAGTTTTTTTTAACCCAATTAAGAGTTTTGTGTATTCTCCTTTTTCATTGTATGTTTGCTTCTTTCTATTAGGTTTAGGTTTTAAATAGACGATTCACGGCTTTCACTACTTACAAATTCAAGTTAGCAATCTTTGCGTGAAAATTCTTTAAACAATATTATTTAGGCCCAATTGTCGGAAATTCAATTGCGGGAGCTGTGCTCTGCGGCTCGTGAAACTTTCCTATCGCAGAGCACTCTAATCGAAATCGACGCCCCTGTCTGTATTGTGGGGGATCTGCATGGTCAATTCACAGATCTCATGCGCCACTTCGACCAATGCGGCTTCCCACCTGAAACCAACTATCTTTGCCTCGGTGACTATGTTGATAGGTAAATATTTTACTGATAGGTTTAATTCTTTTACCATTTTTATATTGACTACAAATCAGGATACAAAATCTAAGACAAAAATTTTTGATACTTCGTCTAAACTACGCAGAACAGATTGTGCGACATATCTCCGGGTTTTAACGACTTGTAAAAACATTATATTTTTTCTATTTTTTAAATATAAGATATACTATAAAACCGCATAACAATTTTTTTTTGGTAAAATACCATTAACAACAAACCGCAGTGTGTTTTTTTTTTTAAATTTTCCTTTGGTCTTGCTTCTGTTTGCTAGTAAGTAATTGTTCGCTGGCATTTGCTCATGCCGTTTCATCTACTGCTTTGGCTGTGAATTTTTTATGTATTCTTAGTTTTACAAAATCGCCAAGATACAATACAATGCGTTTAACAGAATATGTTTTATTTTTCCCTAAATCTTTTATATTATTTAATTATAGGCGAAAAGTATAAGCTGGATGTTTAATTTAAATAATAAAAAATCAAAAAAGTTATTTCTGAATCGGGACCGCTATAGTTTATTAAAAAACAAAATAATAAAATGAAATAAATAAAAATGAAATACAGAATTTATAGAAATGTTTAAACTTATTTTTTAATCACCAGACTCCCGACCAAATTAAAGCGCACCAGTTAAAGCGACATTGGTTTAATTAGCAAATGTCTATAATTGTGATATAAAAGAGAACAAAAAAATACTTATGTTAATATCGTTGCCACAGCAGAATTTCGTAGACGATGGTGAAATAATATCAAGCCATATAACTTCAAACAGAGTAAACTTTGGTATTATGTGCCGTAATTATTAGAGCGATCGACCGATCCCACGTAAAGGAGATTGAGGTGTGGAAAGTGCGTTTGTAACTGTCAAATCACCTTAATTTTTGTTGGAAAAGCGCAAAAACTACTGAAAGTACAATTTTGAACTGCTAATAATACGGAACGACCTACCAGATGTGCACCAACTATGCCCTTGCAAATTAAACCACATCGTATGCAATGGTTCCGTAGGTGGTTTTGGTTGATTATTACATACCTAAATTCACCAAGTACCGTGAGGTTTGAAAGGTATAGTTTAGAGAAGAATGTAAGGCGGCTGCGTTCAAATATTTATTTCTGATGATCAAAAAATTCTAATGTTACTGACTGCACGTACAATAAAAAAACTGAAATTTTATGAGAGGTTAATCGATTGGATCACCCTTTTTAAAAGTATGGCTTTAATAAGACCACAAAATGCTGTATATTATGTAGTTGTAAATTTCCCCCATTTTAAGGTACACTTTTGGTAAAACTGCGAAACACAATAATTTTGCAGCTACTATTTTAGGGGAAAACGATCTCTCGAGGTGATATGTCTGATGTTTGCTTATAAAGTAAGGTGTTTTAGTTTTAAAAAGTTTATAGCATATTACAATCCTCTATTCAAATAAAAAACTCGATGTCGTGTCTTTGTATATTGGATCCGTAAAAACCAAGAAGCATTAAGATTATAATAGCACACTATTAGAATAAACCATTATAATAGCAAACTTCTTTAAGTTTAAGGTCATATAATAAACTATTTTCCATCAATTTGCCCAAATTAAAATGGTTATATTCACTCGTGCGAAGTACTATTTGATTTTAATTTGGGATAGAATTAAGTAATATTATTATAATGGCATCCTTTCCAAAAAAATCGCGTGAATTAAAATGGATAGTATGTTATGTCACTAAAGCCATTTAATTTAACTATTTTAAAAGTATACCTTTTTAAAAGCATACGCCGGCGCCAATGTTTACACAGGATTTGCATATTATACATTTGTGGTAAACTCAATTGAAAGATAAATTACAATAATGAAGAATAAATAATAAAGATTTTGATTGTCAAATTCTTAATTTGTTTTGCACTCAGTTTTATGATTCAAATTATAAAACTTGTTTTTGTTTTAAAAAATTAAACTTGTTTTTCAGATTAAATTTCCAGAGAACATGTTTCTACTACGAGGTAACCATGAATGTGCTAGCATAACAAGAATATATGGTTTTTACGACGAATGCAAGCGACGCTTTAATATCAAGCTGTGGAAAACGTTTACTGACTGTTTCAATTGTATGCCTGTAGGTTAGTTTCTGCAAGTTTAGTACCGAGTTTTTCACCCTTACCATGTCTTATAGACGAATTATATCTGGTTGATCTCGTAAAATTGTAAGGATACATTAGTACTTAGGAGTGCCAATAGAGAGCTACATATGCAAAGAAAATTTTGGTATGTCGAAAATTTCTATTTATATTATTTTTCTTTATATTTTTTTACTTAAAACCGAACTTTAGCTGAGGAGGTATAGATAGAAATTCGACCGGCTGTCAGATAAATTTCGAAATTCATTTTTATCAATAGATTTATTTATTTATTTGTATTTTCGCTTCAAAAACGTTTTTAAAATAGTATAAAAAAATACGTCAATCATCAATGCTCATCAAACAAGTTTTAAAAATTGTATAATCATTTGTGGTTGAAGCGCCATTACTTCTCGAGTTTATTGAAATATTTTTTAAAAATACCAAACAATTGGTTTTTTTAGTTTTTGATGTTTATTTTAAAATTCAGTTAAAGTTTAAAATCGATTTTAAAGTCGTTAAATAGTATGATATTTTGTTTAAAAAAATGATCAATTTGGAAAAAATAGTTAAACTATAAGATATTTAAGCTTTGATATTTTTTTAAAATTTTTTTGCTTTTTTATTACAAATATACGATTTAAAATTTCAAGGCAACGTGGTTACTGAGTTTAATTTGCCTAAAACAATTTTGACCTTTTTTGGGCTTCGCTTAGGCTTAGGTATAGATTTTAGCGGTTTTTATTTTCGCTCCAAGTTTGCTCGGCTCCATCGACCCTAAACCAAACAAAATATTTTATGTGAAGGAATTAGGCCAATATTCATAAAGAATTAGTTAAATTCTTATCATTATGACATAAACTCATTGAAATGGAATGGCAATTTGACAAGTCAATTTTTTTTATATTTCAGCAGCTGTGGTGGAGAACACTATTTTTTGTGCACATGGCGGCCTTAGTCCCGATTTGAAAGATTTGGACGTGGTAATGTTAAATTGAAGTCATTTATTATGTTATAAATAAATTAATATATTTTTATAATTTACTTATTTCGTTGTTGGATCTTTCAATTTGTTTTTTTTTCTTAATAATGCATCAATATTTGTTCAATAAATATACACTATTCATTGAATGGGGGTGATTAGAGCGAATTTTGTACAAGTGGCTTGACTTCTAAGAGAAAACCAAACTATAAATAGAGAATGAGTTTTACAATGTAGGTAATAATTGGAAATGTAACTTTTCTCTCAAGAACCTACAAGTACGTTTTTTTTTATATTATACATTTTTGAATAAACAGGTCTTAATGTATACAAAACGAACACTACGAGAAGACAAACAAATCTTCTAAATCCCAACCAAATTAAGCTATAATAGTGATAAATTTCATTATTTATTAGTAAAACCTTATTTAAAAATAGAGCAAACAAGTCCAAAAGCTAAGGCTAAATAAAATTTAAAATTGAAATCTTAAAATCATCCAACTAATTCGTAGATTTAGATCAGAAAGCTGGAGCGCCCGTTAGATGTTCCGGAGAATGGAGTAGTTTGTGATATATTGTGGTCAGACCCCGACGAAGACATTTCTGGATGGGGCGAAAACGATAGAGGAGTTTCTTATACATTCGGGTATACAGACACTCTTTCTTTTTTGTTCACAAAATAAGTATAACCGCAAGAAAAACTAAAAAGAAAATATAGAAATAATATTTGACGGTGCGGGCCTAAAAACAGTCTAATAAGTTTGTAGCAAAAACATCAAGCTATAAATTGAATAATAGGAAATTACTGTTTATCTTTCATGCCTTTGCTAGGTCACATTCGGTAAAAACAATGATTATTGAAAAAAAAAACAACAAAGATTCTTTTTAAAAATTATTGGTTTAAAAAAACGGTTTTTAGTATGCTGTTAAGAAACTTTGCGGAAAAATTTGAGTCAAAATGAATTGACCTATTTTGTATTTTAAATGAAATTAGCATCGCTTGTTTTTTTTTTGAGTAAAAATTTATTCTTATGTACTGTTTTCACTTTCAATTGATGATGCTCTTTATAATTTTTTAAAACAAAAGAACTTTAATTCATTATGATAACCTATCTATTACGTGGTAACAGTGGTTTTTGATGGTATGCCGTACGCGGTGTTTGGAGCTGTAAATAAATAAATCTTAGAGCTGCGAGAAACTTTTGAAAACTTGCATATGCTAAAATGAAAAACTTCAAATCGAAAATCAAAAATTTGGTGTGGGCCTAGGCTTCTAATTAAAAAAAGCGATATAAAAAGTACGGTATAAAATACAGTATATAGACTTAATTACAATAAACTTAAAAAACGCGTACTATCGTATACATTAGTCCATACAAAAGGCACTAAAATTTATTATTAGTCACTAAAATTACACTATTTACTAAAATTTTGTCCACATTTATAAAACAATTGTAGTTAGATAATTTAAAATCTAGATCGACCACATCTTGGTTCAGAAAATTAGGCCATATACGACAAGCCCGCGAAGAAAAAAAAATTGCGGCATCTTAAATTGATAAGGGAACTTTATATTTAAATTTTTCCTAACGATTTTAAATTTTTCCTAAATTTTTCCTAACGATCAAGGTATCAAATTAAAGTAAGAAGTAGCCGTTTTCTTTGAGTGCATATTTTGTAATTTAAATTTTAATACCCATTAAGCAATCTTTCAAGCACAGAATTGTCGAAAAACGCCATTTTTGAAGGGTCATATCTCCTGAACCACTGAAGATATTTTGATGAACAAAATTTTATGAGCTATTGGGCACGGGCAGGGGTAAGGTTTTTACAAAAAAATCATTGAAATCGAAAACAAAATGTTTGACTCGGTCGGTACCTTTAAACTGCAATTTAAAAACACCACACCTTTAAACTGCAATTTTTTTGTATTGTGCCATGTCAGTGTTCTGATAAAACTTTTTTTTCTTCTTTTTAACAGTTATTGTAAATGGGTTAGCTTATTTGACGTAAAGTTTTTCAGGGAACAATTGTTGTACTTCTTATATTTTATGAATTTCCTTTTTTGACTACACAAGAGTGCTGTACTAAAGCAACAGGCGAAAAAAATATTATGTATGGCGAATTAAAAAATTTATTTGAAGCATTTTTAGGAAATAAATAAAAATAAAAATCAGAAGCAGAAACTTTTTTTGCAATATTATTACAAAAAGACGTTCATCTGATATCATGGGAAAAGTAACTTCAAGATTTTTACTTTTTTTACGTTTTAAATTATCTACTTGATAATAAACGTAGAATTGATACCTTAGAGCTAAATTAAACGATTCATAATAAACAATGTTTAGTTGCAATTTACACTACCAGTTACGAAATTGTTTCAGAGAAATTTAAAAATTTAAAATGATTGTATTTGTTTGTACATGTTGTAGACGATGGTCTACGATGTACAAACAAAATATATGAACATTCCGACATATCCCTTATAAATAAAAAAAGCAAAAGGACTAATGACTGCTCTTCCTTTACGGGCGTCAGAAGTTTCAAGTAAAATATATTCTATTTGAAACGCATTACCTCCAATATAAAAAAACTGTTTAGCCATATGAGCGATTCGGGATCAATATCATTATCTTTATTTTAGTAAAGTAAACTATTTTGTATCGTAAAACGCTATTAAAATTTCTGAATGATTTTTATAGACAATCTACAAGGTTGTGTTTAATGATATAGATTTTAACGATTTTAAAGTTTCTTGTTTTAGAATGTAAATTTCAGATCTAAATTCCACACCAATGCTTTTGGCATAAAGAATTCTAATTTGAAAATTTTCTAAAAACTGATATTTTATAAAACTTTATTTCTAGAGGAGACGTTGTGAGGACATTTTTACAGAAGTTCAATTTATCACTGATTGTTAGAGCTCATCAAGTTGTGGAAGATGGTTACCAATTTTTTGCCCGCCGAAAGGTATGTATGACAATGTATGTACAAATAGATAAAAATAACATATACTATAGGCTAAATTGTTGTTTTAAGGCTGGTTCACACTAGATCACTTAAGACGTATAACGTAACATTTATGACGTATGACGTTAAACGTAAGGGCTATCTATCACTTCACACTATTACATCTAAAACGTATTACGTTAAACGTCCTGTATAATGCAGTAGTGTAATGTACTGTAAACTAGCGTTAAATTAAAAGCTTATTATTACTTTGTTTTAGTTTTTATGTTTATTTGGCTGCGAGGTTTAGTTCATGTTGTGAATGTAAAAATGAAGCAAGCATATATCAAAACAAGTACGAAAGTACTGACAATTAAAAAATTAGTGCACTAAATTGTAATGCCATCAGGAAGTGTCAAATCAAAAATCAAAGTTTTTTGTAGAAGCTCCCAAGGTTTTTTCATAATATAAATTTAGCACCTTTCGAAGGGCACTTTTTTTAATAAAACTTCAAGGCTGCATAGTTTTGAAAAATATTCAAGAAGTCTATTTTTAGTTTTTTTAAATAACTCACGCACATTGCCTAAAACAAAAAAGCCCATTAAATTGTAAATTATGTTCGGTTTGTTTAATTATAATTTTGTAATAAGTATTTTAAATTTTGCTTATGTTTACAAAAATAATCGAAATTTATTTTTAATTATTGCCTTTTTTCATATTTGTTTAAAATTTATTATTTTAATATAATTATCATTATTACAAAAACAAATTAATTAATTTTAATTAATACAAAAACAAATTTTTTAAGTACTTATGTACTTAAAAAACGAAAAAATGGAATGTGATTATTTAAAATTAATATTTTTTTTGCTAAAAAAATTTGCTTTTTATATTTTTTTGAACGCCTTTTGATTTAAAAATTGAATTTTTTACCCGCTTTTGAAATTTTTAAGTTCTTTTGCATAACTTTTTACATCCTAAGAGTCGCAAGATAAAGATAACAGAAACAAAGTTTGATATATGTGAACTGAGTAAGTTTTCTATTGATGATCAAATGATTTATTGTTTATGTTTTCACGCTTTCTGTTAATCCAAAATCGTATTTTTTGTTTTTATTTTTGAGTTTTTTGCAGCTGGTAACACTGTTTTCGGCGCCGAATTACTGCGGAGAATTCGACAACGCAGCTGCCGTAATGAACGTTGATGAAGATCTCCTTTGCTCTTTCGCCATTTTACCGGTAAAATTCATGGAAATATAAAACTGCAATGTATTCTTCATGATAACTCCTTTTTTATACTCCGAAAAGCAAATAAATGTTACATTAGTTTTTAGAGCTCTGTAAAATATAAACCAAAAATAGTTTTCAAAAATTGTTAGTTATATTTTAGTACCAGCAAGAATATATAACAAAAAAGAATGTTCGACTGTACACTAAACTTTTGAACAAAATTTTGCTACAAAAGTCGCATTTGCAAATATTTGTGTGATTTTTCTAGCAAAAATCCGCCATTTTCTGGCAGTGTTTCTTCCTTGCGAATTTCAACAGTGTTAGTTGAAGACTTTTTTGTTGTTCACGCTGCTTATTCGCGCTGTGATTATTTTAACTCTGCGAATCTGGCTGCATAACAAAAATTACAAACGCTGGTATTTATTTTAATGGAGTAAAACACTTCGAAAGTTCTTTTATTTAGTTTTAAAACGTTAGAAAGTCGATTTATTTTGTTAAAATTAAAAGAATTAGTCATCATAAGGTAAAAAAAAACGACTTTTCCACATCTAAACACAATATTTCTGTTTCAATTTGACTTTATTATTTTGTTGTTCAGCCAGCCTAGCATTAGTACGGGGTCTTAGAGCCACAAGCAAACAACTTGGAGCCATCGAAAATTTTTGGGAACTTGGAGCCACGAGCAATGGGAACTTGGAGTCTTTCAGAAAAAAATAGTTTATGCTTAAATTTAGGTTTCGTTTAGGCTTAGCTACACGGTTTAGCGATTTTTATTTTTGGCTCCAAGTTTCCAACTTACAGCTCCAAGTTTCCTATTTTTGGCTCCAAGTTCCAGCTCCAAGTTTCCTAGGCTCCATCAACCCTAAATCCTCGCATTGCTAAGATAATCGCAGTGCGAATAAAGCAGTATTGGTTGCAAAAGAAGTCGCAGCTCCCACTACAAGAAAACTAACACTGTGTTAAAAATGGTTTTAGGGGTTTTTATTTTTGGCTCCAAGTTCCCTCGGCTATATCGACCCTAAACCTTAAAAATCGCAGCACGGGAAAATTGGCAAAAAATGACGGATTTTTGCTGGAAATGTCGTTCAAAAGTTTGCAAGTGCGACTTTTCTAGCGATAGTCAATGCATTATTAGATAACAGGTCTTATGAAATCTTAAATATTCTAAAAAAAATCGATTTTTTAATAATGTATAAATTTTGATGAAGCTTTTAAAAAATTTAGGTATAAGTTAACCAAAACTTAAATTTAAAATTTGGTACAATCTTAGCCAGTAATAAATAATAGCCTATTTTTCTCAAGAAATGGGGTAAAACTGGATAATGTTTTTGATTTCGTCCGTACTTAAACTAAAACTATGCTTTAACTTATATTTGAAAGCCTCTTAAAGTTATTTAACATGCGTCTTAAACTTATGTTTTAAACGCCATAGTTGGCAGGTATATTATGTAATAGTTTTATTTTATTTTAGTTTTAAAGTAGTGTTTCGTAAAAAAATTGTAATCGTTTTTGCAATAAAAATAGAGGTCTTATCATTATTGCATACAGGTTTTGCACTACGTTTATCTTCTATGCCTTGTTTGTTGTATAATTTTATATTTTATTTTTATCCAGTTAATTAAGTTTGTTCTATATATAATCAGCTCATGTGAGCATTTCAATAAAAACAAAGTTATATAGGATAACTGACTTAATTTCGGTCACCTTTTTTTATTTTTTTGGATAAGTTTTTTCTGGTTTTTTCAATCGACCCAAAATTTGGTCTAAAAATCAAACGATAACTATTTTTGTTATTCCAGTGCAAAATTTTAAAATTTCTGCTACACTTAAAGATCGGTGGAGGTTTAAAGTTTTTTTTTATAGTGGCCAAAATTAAGGCGGTAGCCATTAATTTCAACCACCTAAAAAAACTGGCTATAACTATTGCCAAAATGAACAATAAAAATTTTTAAAGGTTGCAAATTTATCCTTAGGTATTGTTCTCGGTACATATAACTTAATTTTTTCCTGTTTGCAAACTTTAACAGTCATTAGCAAGACTTCAAATAATTATGTCAAAACCTTAAAAAAACAAGTTTTAATATAACCGGTATTTTTTGTGGAATTTTTATGGCTTAAAAAAACATCAAAAAAAGTCAAACGAACAAAAAGAATTGTTTATAAATACGGTAGTACAGTTATATTTAAAAACAGCAAAAAACGGCAGGTTCTTTCACCTAAGTTTTAAGGTGGCCGAAATTAACGGTATCTTAAAATGCTTAGTTAGTTAAATGCATTGCAAAGTAATTTTGAAGAAAATATCAAAACATAAAAATTAACAATTTTGATCCTTAAATAGAAGAAATTTTAAGGTTATATAGTACTTCGTTCTAAATTTGATGCAGTGTAAACACAAAGTAATAAGAAAATCATAAAAAATTCACTTTTTGTATGAAAATGTTGATATTGCAGAATAACAAAAATAAAAAACTTTTGCAAAAACGCTTTATTTAAAATTAATCCAGTTACTTTTGTGCAAGTTCTTTTGTGTGTTAAAAATCATCCAATTTTCTAATCTAACACCCTACATTGGTGGCCGAAATTAAGTCAGATACCCTAAATTTTTTGTTTCAATCAGAAAAACAAGGCATGGTGGATTTTAAAATTAACTTAAACAAAATTACAATCTGCCACTTTTACTTACCTTGGAAGAAAATGGACCCATCAGTTACAGTTGTTTTAATTTATTTTAGGAGTATAGTATGTTAAAAAATCCACTGGCATTGGCGTCAAAACTTGAGTTAAGTTGTCTACTTATACGAAAATTGTTGAAGTTATATATTTTTTTGCAATCAATATATATGGTAAAAAAAACTACTGTTTATAACTATGACTGCACCCTGTGTGGTACAAAAACCTGGTCCCCCTCCTAAAAAATATAAATAAAATCATTTTTGATGGTTGGGAAATAGAGTTTGAAAAGAAATTTTTAATCATTTTTATGAATCAAACATGATTACATTCAACTTGTTTTGTATTATTATTTTGCGATAAAACCTGCTGTATTAATAAGCTTGCAAAAAACGTTCGAAAAATCGTACTTAAATTTGGCCGTGCTCCTAACCTTCGGCGATCCTTATTAACACGTAACACTTTAGGTAGTAAAATAAGATTTGAAAATTAAATTTTTAGAAACCCTAAGCTTATTACAAACTTTTTTTTGTATTTCAACTATTTTAACTGCTAAAACTTTTTTATTAAAGATTTTTTGTGCTTAATAATAGTTTTTTAAACTATATTCTCAACACTGCCGGGAGCAATATGAAATGAACCAAGGCCTACATATAATTTTAACGCAGTGTTAAGTCAGGTTCATAATTCGTCTTAAGGGCCCAAAAAACAATGTTCAAATTACAGTTTTTAGTCTTAGTTATACTTTGTCCATAGGACAGCCTGATAGTCCAAAGGAGAAAATCCAAAAATAAAAGTCCAAAACATTAAATCCAGAGAACATTTTGGACAAGCCGAAATTGTTTTTTTAATAAAAAACGTTGACCTTACAACAGCGAAAGCAATGTTTAAAAATTTCAACTTGAGTTTCAAAATTTTGGTGGACTGTCTTTTGGACGTCCTTTAGATTGCCTTTTGGACAGATTTCACAAAGCGTTCATACTTTGTTCAAAGGACAACATTTTAAAATTGTAAAAACGACATTTTAAACTGACCTCCCTTCTCTCGTTGACAAAATTTTATATAAGTACTATTTTTGTTTCAAATTTTTTGCCAAAAATATAAAATTTTAACAAAAAAATCTTGTTTTTACACCGTTTTTATACCTAAATAAATAGCGCGGTTTATTCGATAAATAGTAATATGATATAAAAAACTTTCCATTTCCAGACATCAATCTTCCATTTCCAGACCGTGCACAGGTCTGGAAATATTTAAACCTTTAATGGTTTAAAGTATTTTTCTTTGATACTGGACCCCACCTCATTCCCTCTGTTTTAAAATTTTCTACTCCGGGAGCATCCAGGACCGTGCTAACCTTTAGGCAGCACCCAATGGACCTGCGGGTACCACTTGGTTGCTGGGATCTTTTCATAGAACTCGGTCCAGCTTGGCTTGGCATGGCATGACTAGAAAAATGTTGTTGTACGTTGGTAACACATGGCAATTTTCCATCTAGAAAACCAGTGAACAAATGCAACTTCTTTGTGTGTGGAGTTTGTACCGCTGGCCTTGCAGGAACACATATGCTGTTCATGTATGACGATAAATAGTAAGATCAATATCAGGCGACTTAAAAAAATCCTTCATATGAATACCTCGGAATGGGTGAACACCATACATGGGCACGGGGGGTGGGATGGGCTTAACCCCCCGAAATTATAAGAAGGGAGAACCACCCCCCTCCCCCCACTCAGAAGTGGGGGGGGGAGAAAAGATTACCTCCCCCAATTTTGGAAAAATGAAGAAAAAAATGTATTTAAAATGATTTCTAACTGCCTCCAAACTTAAGTTTTGAGGTCAAGATGAATGTTTAAACAGTAAAAAGCTCAAAAATGCGATAAAAGGGGGTTTTTTGACCTAAAATTAGCGTTTTTAACCTATTTTTTCTTAAAAATTGAAAAACGATATGGAAATGCACTCCAGAAAAAACGATATGGGTATTTTGCGTTTCTTCGATTTTAGCTCTCCCCTAATTTGGGGTTTTTAACCCCCCCCACTCTGAACCAACTTGCCTATGTATGGTGAACACTGCATGCAGTGAACGAACAACACTCTAGCGGTAAAGGTTGCCAACATAGTTAATGATGTTGGACGAACAGTCTCAAGTCTCAACCATGAGGGTGAAATTTTTTTGCCTCTCCTGGCTTATCTTAGCGCCTGTTCTTTGCATAATCTGCATAGCGGAGGTAAGTTTCAGTTAATGCAACAACAACCCTGCCAGATTTTTAAATGTCAATTACCCCGGATAAACATCCCTCACCAGTTTGGTGATCTTTGTTCTATATAATAAATTTATAGATGATAATGTTACTCAAAAATTGTCTGAGAAATTAGATGAAGAAGTAAATGGTACAAACGGCTCAAAAAAATTACGGCCTTCTAAAAGCTTTCGACTTGAGTGTGCCACAAACACTTACAATATTGGAGAAAGCGGATTACTGAGGTAATATGATTTATATTGGACTTGCGCAAATGTTACCTTACAATTTTAATAAATTTACGCAGACTTGTTCGGAATAAGGGTTTTTTAGTGTTAGGAAGAGGGTACATAACTACTAGCGCCAATCATATGTAGAGGGAAAATTGAGAAACAGCGAGCGACTAGTACATTTTACGGTTTAAAATATTTCAAAAATTTATTGGTATAAAATCTCGACCCCTTTTCTTCAAAATTTCTTAAATACTTTTTAAATATTGCAAAAGCAAAAGCAGTTTTTGGGGATTTTTAGTTTTTGCCGCTTCGTAGGTAGGTACGGCGCTGCTGGCGCGCTTGTTTTCCAGTTTTTTTAATGTTTCAATTACAGAAATTGCTTAATTCAAAAGTTTGGAATGGACTTTTTAAAATTAATTTTTAAGTTTTGAATAGTTTTACAAGCAAAACATTAAAAAAACTGTGTAGGTTTAAAATTAGTTTAAAAGCACAAATTCCATCTTTATTTTTACTAATTCAAAATCACTGTTCAGGATAATACTATTTTAGTGGTGATTTTAAACTATTGTGACGTTTCACTACAAAACAAAAATTTATTTAGCACAAACTGATATATTACAGTACTTCAACGTAGTGAAACATATCATCGTGTAGCAATTTTTATGAAGTATAGGTTTAACCTTAAGAAACTAAGAAAGCTAAGATTTTTTCAAATTTTATTTTTTTCTTTTTGTACCCTCTTTCGTACAGTAAAAGACGCTTATTCCGAACTAGTCTATAAAAGAAATTAAATAGATGGGGCTTTGTGGTTATATGTCTGCGTCCAATTGTTTCTAAGAAGTAGGGGGCAACCGATTAGGGCGGTTTTATCATAACTACGAGACTGAGAGCTCGCCCGCACTTCCCAACCATAACAATTATTTTGAATATTTTAATATTATTTTAATGATTCATTTTCAGTCCGTTGCACTTCTGTCGTTTGGACATAGGTGGGCAGCCTCTCGGATTTTATCTAGAGGAGTATACCCGACCCGACCCCCAAAAATTTAAGGGGGGTCTCAAAATTTTTTTTTGGGGTATGCTCAAATCAGTGGCGTAGCTAGGATTTTACTTCGGGGCTGGCGGTCGGGGGGGGAATTTCCGCGGAAGTGGTGCGAAGCGCCGCCGCCTGCGCTGCAAAAAACCCAAAAAAAGCCATACATGACTGCCAACGTTTTTTCCTTTAAATTTGGGGGTACCCTGAACTGAAGCCTGAACACGTTTCCTTTCAACTTTAAGGGATACCTCTCCCAACATATATTAGCCTACTCCGCCATAATTAAATGAGAAGTATACTCAAAAAATCCCTCTCACAGTCGGATTTGGGCTTTTACTTCAGGGCATCTTCCCCTAAGCTAGGGTAAGTCGGATACTTTTAATTGTAAACGCTTCGAACTCACTACTTCGAGAGATCGTCGAGCCAACACTGTATTTTGCTAAATTAATATAAGTCGTCATTTTTTCGCGCTCGATTTCGATTTTATAGATGGGAATTGCCTGAATGCTTTTCGTTTGATTATTTGTAGTTTGAAAAAATGAAAAGGTATAAACCTTCATTAACATTAAAAAAACCTTATATTAATTCTTTTAGTGCAGCATTTTGTGTCCACACCGGTTTGCATCAACGATTTTGTGATAGTCGAAGAACACATCCAGGTGATCCACGATTTTGTTTAAATCAGTCGCTTCTTGCCTACGTCCCTATTATTGTCAGTGGACTATGTACTTTAACAACGCTTATATACTGCCTGTTTCTTGTCAAGAGTGATTCATCAAAAGGTATTCCAATTAGGAAATTAAGTAAATTAAGTAAATAATTGAGTATTATTGAGTAAATTTATTCCAAATTTAAATAAGATGAAGAAAAAGTTTTTTTAGTTAACGAAAAATCAAAATTTCAATAATTGAATTTATAAACTAAGCTAAAGTAAAGTTCAAAAATTATTGAGACGGCGACAAAACATAAATTACAACTTAAAACATCTCAAAAAACGGCACAACATTAATACAGTGCTTATATCAATGTGTAACTGAGACTTTTCACGATTACCCCGGCATTTGAAAAAATGTTTTGGAAGATAAAACAAACCGTCACCCCAATCATAGGTAGGCGTGGGCAGCCCATCGGAATTATCGTGTATACCAAGAAAATTTTTGGGGCGACCTGAAGCGAGTTCCATTCATAGATAAACACGGTCAAAAAGCTAGGGGGGTGTTTATCCCGGGTAAATGACATTTCAAAATCTAGGAAGGTTCTAGGGGGGGGGGTCGACTCGGGGTGAAAGATTTTGAAACCTAGAGGGGGGTCAGGTGGGGTCCAATGTCCGAAGCAAAATACTTTTAAACCAATAAAGGTTTAATAATAGTTTTTTTATAAGATAGTACTACATTTTATTGAATAAAAAGCGATATTCAGGTATAAAAAGGGTGTAAAACATGAATTTGTGTTAAAAATTTACGTTTTTGGAGGAAAATTTAGAATAAAAAAGTACTTAAAATTTTTCCGAAAAGGGAGGGGGGAGGGGGTCAGATTTCAAAATCAAGAGGGGGGTCAGGGGTAAAAAATTTGAAAATTTGCGGGGAGGGGGGCCCCATAATTTTTTTTCCAGGGGGGGGGCTAAAATTTCAAGGCTAGGGGGGGGTGGACCCCACCCTACTCCCCTTGTTTATCTATGGTTCCATCAATATTAAATTTTAAAAAAATTTCAAGCTGGTGTCGGATAATATTTTCGCCCCCCATGATAAAATCGCCGGCCGGCGAATTCTTCATAGATGAAGGCCATTATATTTTCACCCCCCGGCGAATTCCTCATAGACACTTGCCATGATATTTTGCCCCCATCATTATATTTTGCCCCCTTCTAATATTGATAGGGGTGAATCCTTCATGGCTGGTCGTCTATGAAGAATTCGCCTGACATTTCCTATCAAATGCATTAAAAAACATAAAAATTTACATATTATTTATAACAATTTAGTTTGACCACATCCGTTAATTATAGCTTGTATTTTGTTATGTGTTACGTAACAAAAAAACAAAAGTAACAAGTTGCGTGATGAAGAAATGCAACAAGTTTTTATCGAAATTTGAAAGTCTAACAAGTTGCATTGTAAAATCTTACAAAATATAAAAACTATTAGTTGCACTAAAACCAAAGCCTTAAAAAATAAAAACAACAAGACATACAGACGTGTGCACTGCCCCCCCCCCCGGGGTTAAAACGGGGGGAGGGGGAGGCAATTCCAAATGGGGGGGGCACGGGGGGGGGGCAACTTTTTTGAAACGAGGGGGGGCAATAAAACGGGGGGGGGCAAGCAGGGGGGAAAGAAAAAAAAAGAGAAAAAAAGGAGAAAAAAAGAAAAAAAAAGAAGGGAAAAGGGAAAAAAGGGACAAAAAAAGCGGAAATAAGGTAAAAATAGGTCTAAAATGGCTTAAAATACATTGAAATAGGCTAAAAACTGCAAAAAATTCGCGATGATGGCGTCATCATAGGTCAAAAATGGCGTCATATTTTTAGGGTACTTTTTCATTTTTTGGCGGGGGGGCAATAGAAACGGGGGGGGGGTTGTGGCATCTTCCTGCACAGGTCTGCATATCTATATTTTAAACTTTCTAAATATATTCGCTTGTTCTGGATTATTCTCTTAAATCATGCTCCGCAGCTTCAGCTATTAAAAAATTATAGTTTCTTCCGCCTTTTACATAAGTATTTTAAAATTTATTTAATCGTGAACTATGTTTTAATAATTTTTGTGACTAATTGAATGGTTTTATAATTTTTTTTTTGAAAAAAAAGGTTACAAAAAATTTTTAAATATAAGGCTTTTTTTATTCAAAAAAATAACACACAAATAAACAATAGCTTTAAGGTTGAAGCTCCCAAAATCAGCTCCAAGAAAGATCACTATTGGGGATGATCCGAAGCCCCAAAAACAAGCTTCGCTTTAGCTTTTTAGCTTAATCTCTTCAGTTATTTTTATATATTTTAAGACTATTTTTTATCGTTTCAAAAGATCTGAAGTTCCAAAAGGCAAATTCTTCTACGGACAGAGATAAAAAAAACATCACTATATAAAGTCACATATTTTTCTTTTATTTTTATGTTTTAAATTTTTGTTGAAACTAAAATATAAGCTAAATTAAATCTGATTACCAATTCAACGCACGTGACTGAGTCGCCCAACAAAATTTATTAAAAAACCACGGAATAAAATGTATTGTTTTCAAAAATAAAATAATAATATTTTTACGCCTTCCATGTCAAATCAACAAATCGATTTAGCGCACCATCTTCGATTTTGCTGAAACTTGGTATACTTGTAGACCCTATGCCCAATAAGAAATATTTCAAATTTTAGCCCCCAAAACCTTTTGGTTCCAAAGTTATGACCCCTTAAATTTGGGCTTTCGGCCCCAATTTCGACCGAACGTCCTATTTTCAAACAAGCATATTGGAATCATTAACAGCAATAACCCCTGTAATATCATTTAATCATTTGAAAGCTAATTTCCAGCTCTATCTAATGAAACTAAAATAAAGATATTGTTTGGGGGCTAAAAAAAGTTATAGTGAAATATAAAAAAGAAATGACAATAAAAAAATAATCATCACGAATTTTAATGATTTTTTTACAGAGTAAAGATAACACATTTGGGAACATGCATATAAAATTTCATGAGCCGAATTGGACTCTAGGGCTTACAGTCATACTAACTTGTCGAAATTTAACGAGTTTCGTCAAATATTGACTATTTATAACACTTAACTAATACTTTACAACAAAGACCATCATGTTTAACAACAGTTTTTATCTCAAATTTAAGCTGCCCTGTTGTACTGTGTGGAACAAAATTTGTAAAACAAAAATTGGTAGTCAGCCTCGTTTTGAGCACATATTGGGAAAATTATGATAATAAACTGGATTTTACCTTTTTATGTTAACGATTTTTGTTGATTTATTTTTTTAAATTTATTTATTATATTTTATTTATTTATTATATTATATTATATTTATTTATTTTTTATTTTTTTATTTGGTTTTTTTATTTTTATTTTTTTTGTTGTTTCATTGCCAATCGTTAACAATTTTTTAGTTGATTTGACATGGAATGACCCTTATAATAAAAAAACCGGTGTGTCTTTGATAATTTTTATTCTAAATGATTCTAAAATTGTTTAAAAAAAAACATGAAATAATGGTGTAGAAATTTTTTCATGTATTTGTAGAATATTGGTTTACGCACGAAAAGTAAATTATTTTGTAAAAAAATATATAAAAAATACTTTTAAATGCAAAAAAAAAACTTTTTTACAAAAAACCACCATAAAACTAAGAAACGCTCAATATTAAAATGAAAATTACAGGGGAGGGGGTGAAAATATAATTAGGGGGGCGAAAATATCATGGCTCAGCCTATGAGGAAATCGCCGGGGAGCGAAAATATAATTGCTCAAATCTATGATAGATTCGCCATGGGGGAATATCATGAAATCGCGCTATAAGGAAATCGCCGGCCGGTGATAAATAGGGGGGCATTTTTAACGGTGAGGGGGTTGACAAAAAGTTGTATACATAATTCCGAAGTTACCTCTCACTACCTTAATTATGCTCCGAACTGTAGATTGGTGGAAAGGCAATACTATAAGCGGGCAGCCTCCCTGATTTTTAGAGGTACTATACTACCCTACACTACACCCCCAAATTTAAAGGGGGGAGCCGAATATGTCCAAAAATTTTTTTGCGGTATACACTAAATGCCCTTATTTTTAGCGTTTTAAGTACTGTTGTAACCATCCAAATTTTAGGAGAAGTGTCTTGACCATAGGTGTTTTTGGTCAGGTCCGCAAGGGGGGGGGGTCCACCCCCGGGTGGAAGGCCAAAAATTTTAGGGGGGGGTCCGGACCCCCCTGGTTTTTTAGGGGGGTCGACCCCGGGTGCGAGCTTTCAAGTTTGGGGTCAGGGGGATCCGATTTTTAACAAAGTTTTTTAAATCAATAATTTAAGTGTTTTTAGGTCTAATATTGAATTTTATATACTAAAACAGCCTAGTTAGGCCTAAAAGTGTATTTAAACAGGTTTTTATCTAAAAAGTTATGTTTTGAACAGTAAATAAAAAATTATACTTCCGAATTGGTCGAGGGGGGAGGGGGGTCAACCTCGCTAGGGGGGTCAGGCCGAACCGCTCTCGAAGTTTGGGGAGGAGAGCGGGGGGGCCTGGATTTTTTCTAGGGGGGGGAATTTTTTTTGTCTAGGGGGGTGGGGTGGGGTGGACCCCTTTGTCCCTCTCCCAAAAACACCTATGGTCTTGACTAGTCCAAAATTTTAGGAAAGCGAAAGGCAATTTCGATATTTTTTACCATAACCCTCCTGCCCACCTATAAAAATTTTTAGGAAACAGCTCCAAAATTTTAGGAAAGCGAAAGGAAATTTCAATATTTTTTACCTTAATTTTCCTGCCCACCTATGAACAATACCATAACATTTAAAAACCTAAAGAAACCACAGAATTAATTATGCTTAAAAAGTTGGAGTAAAAAATATTATTTAAAAAAAACAACAACTACAAAAATTTTCTTTTTAGATTTAAGAGAATTTTAATTTAGGATGGCAGTACTGTTGTAACTTCCTAACGGGAATGTTGTGGTTGTTGAGCAGTGCGGCTATGATCTACGAAAGGTACAAATGGGCCTCATCATGGCAGCAGAATTGGTTGCTGTGGGACGGGGACCCATCCCTGGGCGCCAAACTAAGCCGCGATCCCCCAGTTTACCCCAGGGCTTGGTTGGCGTCTTTGCTGATCTCTTGTGCCATGATCATTTCCCATCTCTGCTTGGCCATACTTCCGGATTTTTGTCACGCGGGTCACATTATATTCCAGAGACGGAAACGCGGCTACAAAGTCACTAAGGCAGTAGAAGATATGTCCACAGAGTTTTAAAAATTCACACTGATATTTTCTGGGAACATCAGCATGGTTGTTTTAGATAGAAATAGCATGATATTTTAATTCAAATCTAATAATGCAGCTTGTTTTTTTATTACAAATATTTATATTTACTTTTTGTATTTCTGTTACGAATGTGCTCATAGGTCACCGATGGGGGGGGGGTGGCACCTTCCCCTAAGACCTCAGACCGGACACCCCCCCTAAGGCCCACTCCCCAGACCACCCAAACCAAACCCCCCCTCTATAAAGAACAAAAAACCCCTAACACCCCCCTAAAGACTTGATTTGATAAAAAACACCTCCCCTAACACCCCCTAGAGGTCAAAAACCAAAACATCCCGGGGTGTGGACTGGACCCCCCCTTAGCAGTCGGAGGTCGGTGACGTATGAATGTGCTTAAATCTCATTTTTGACATCCGCTGATGCGGATCTCTATTTTAATGTATTTTTACGAATAGTTTTTATTTAAGTGCCTTTTACTTTCCTTTATCATTTTTTAATTTTAAGGGAAAAAGAGGTTAAAAAACGCTAATTTTACCTAAAAACACTTTACTGTGTTTCTGAGCTTTTTATTGCTAAAACGCTCACTTAAACTTAAAAACTTTGATTTAACGGATGTTAAAAACCTATAAAAACATTTAGGTAACCTTAGAAATAAAAAGCCAATATAAAAATTCGCAGATGCAAGTTTAAAAAACCTCCGATGTCGGCCACATCTCTAATTTTCATGTAGTTTTGATCTTTATTTGCTGTTGAAAGTGGTTATTAATTTTTGTTTTTGGTTTTTATGTATTTTTTGTTTATTTTTGAGTAAAAGACTTTTACGACGTACACAAAATCGTTCAGAACTTTAGGATGAAGCAAGTTGAATTATACATAAATACAATATACTGTCGTCCCTCCCTACGGCGAAATAAGCCACAGACTCTTTCTTTCTATAATTAATAGGATGCTGTTTAAAATCTAACATGAGTCAGTATTCTACATTATATAAATCAGTAACAAGGATACATAAATGAAATGCATATTACTTAGCATAAGGACCATTACATTCGCTACCTGAAAATCGGCAAAACCAATTTTTTTGTAAGCGGGAACCCTTACGTATTTTGAATTTTTAGAGAAAAAACTTGCTATTGATAAAATTGCTTGATGCGTTTAAAAAGCATATAAATTAAAAAAAAGTAAAAAAATTTCCCCGCTTCGCGAGAAGTTAAAATTTGGAATTTATTAGGTTTTTAATTTCAATTGGTTACCTCGCTTGGTGGACATACATATTAAATAAAATTACTATAATAAATTTTTAGTAATGTTTTGAACATAAAATTTAAAGGGATAAAATACCCTAAATTTCATAATAATTATCAGTTAGAATCATTTTTCTAGTGTGTTTTAGCCCATTAAATTTAAAACTCTTCACTGGGTGGCATTTTGCCCCCCGGATTCCACTGACAAGGAGATATCTCCTTTTATTCAACAAAATTTTTGGCCTAGTACTAAAATTGCGTATTTGGGAGACACCTCGCCCTAAAATTCAAGAAGCTACCCAACCAGCCTGTGCACTGCCCCCCCCCCCCTCCGGGGTTTAAACGGGGGGGGGGGCAACTTTTTGGAAACGGGGGGGCCAATAAAACGGGGGGGGCAAGCAGGGGGAAAGAAAAAAAAAGAAAAAAAGGAGAAAAAAAGAGAAAAAAAGAAGGGAAAAGAAAAAAAAGCGACAAAAAAGCAAAAATAAGGTAAAATAGGTCTGAAATGGCATAAAATACATTGAAATAGACTAAAAACTGCAAAAAAATTGCGATGATGGCGTCATCATAGGTCAAAAATGGCGTCATAATTTTAGGGTACTTTTTTATTTTTTTGAAATAAAATAAAACGGGGCAATAAAACGGGAGGGAATCCTCCAATAAAACGGAAGGGGGCATTTCCAGACCGTGCACAGGTCTGCCCAACTGTGTGCTAATAAATACAAAAAATACACTACCAGACCTGTGCACGGTGTGGAAATGCCCCCCCCCCTCCTCCGCTTTATTAATGACTGGGCCCCCTCCCTGGATACAAAAATAAAAAATACTAAAAAAATTATGGCACCATTTATGACTTGTGACGTCATTTTCGCAGTTTTTAGCCCATTTTAAAGTATTTAAACCATTTTAGACTATTTTAACTTAATTTTCGCTTTCATTTTCCCTTTTTAGCTTTTCTGCTTGCTTCCCTTTTTTTATTTTAGGGCAGTGCACAGGCCTGCGCTACACAGCGAACAAAACAACACAGTACCTGTTTTTCAACATTTTGTATATAAAAATCTCGGTTAGCTCCATGTTTTGGCAAATCGTCTTTTAATTGCAACGCGTAATCTCGAACTTGGGTCGGTAAACCTAAAAAATATTCACTAATAAAAATATATAACAATCATCAAGAATACAAAACTAAGACAAGAGAATGACCAACTGTATACTAAATTCTTAAACAAAATTTAAAAAGCAAAGTCGCACACGCCCAAAGTTGATGCCACTTTTTTAGCAAAGTTTCGCCAGTTTCCATTAGTTTTCCAGCGTATTGTTGAATGAATGAATGAATGAATATATTTATTTGTCAGTAAAAATAAAAATAAAAAAAAATGACAAAAAGGCGAATAAAGGTGAAAACACACTGTACATACCGCCTAGTAAACAACACAATATTTTGACAGATTTACAGTATCCAATAATTTTTTGAATTTAGTTAAAGATTTACATGTAACAGTATTATTATCAAGAGAATTCCAAATATTTACTACTCGCTGTGAAAAAAAGTACTTACGACAATCTAAGTTAAGTTTTTCTGAACGTTTTAATTTAAATAGATTTCCGCGTAAAGCATAGTTACAATTTTCAAAATTAAAAAAATTACTAAATTTTAGTCAACTTTTTCATGGACGATATAATAAACCATACACAAATCAAACTTTACTCTTCTTAATTCTAACGTTTCTAAATACGAAAATCTCAATCGAGTATTATAATCGGCATAGGGCAAATTACATTTATTAACACAGTGTTAATTTTCCTGTCGTAAAAAGATTTTTTAGCAATCAATGCTTCTTTTTTGTCTTGTGATTATGTTTGCTTCCTTTTACGCTTTGTGTTGTTTTTTTTAAAATCACCTTTGGGCATAGGTGGGCAAGAGGGGGGGGGGTTGATGGGGGAGGGGGAAGGAATGGGGAATTTATACCCTCCCAAAATCCCGATTACTGCTGACTGACACCCTCTCCTAAAATTTGGGGGTACCCCGGACAACCCTCGCCTCTAAAATTTGAGGAGTCTTCGCACTAAAAATGCTAAAAATGGGGTATTTGAGGTATACCCCAAAAAAATTTGAGACACCCCCCAAATTTCGGGGGTCCGGTATACCCCCCCAAAAAAACAATACGGGAGGCTGTCCCCTATGTCATCTTAACTATCAAAAATTTCAACACTACCAAACTCTACTAAAACCCCTCCCCCTAGCCGTCAGAGGTCGATGATCTATGTTCAAAAACAAAGGAATGAACGCCAAAAATGGGCATGGAGGGAGGTGGAGGGTGAGAGGTGGCAGTTGAGGGGGAAGAAAGAGATCCACCTCTATAGGGTACCTACCTATAAATGTTCTAGTATAAAAAATTTGAAAATTTCGCTTCATTCCCCTTGAATATGATTTTTATATTTTATATTTAAACAACCAAACTTAAAATTGATAGAAAAGTTAAAATAAAAGTTTTTAAGAATAACAAACCATATTCTAAATCCAGTAGACATGTTTGGCAAACATTTTTCAACCTGGCACACGTTTGACACACTTCGGTTTTTTTATACCTCATCCCTCGACCAGGACACCATCGAAAAGTGGTGAAGGGGCGTTGGCAAATTTTACATTCTCTCCCAAATTTTTCTTTCATCTAAAATGTTGAATAAAAAACATTTTACAGCAAACAGAAGGCAGATAAGCGTATATATGTGTAAACAATTTATTTAATTAAAATAATGATATAAAAGTTAAAGTTTACCTATATATAAACAACACGACATTTCATTTGATAACATTTTTAAAAGTATAAGTCAACGATAAAGTAGACCAGGCAAGGAGAATTAAACAACAGAATTAAACAATTAAACAACTAAAACACACACCCATCACACTAACAGTACAGCAAACAATCACAGCCATACAACACAGCAAAACAAACAACTCAGTTGGGCCTGACAACACAAACATACAGCACCTCAAACACTTGGGCAACAAAGCAATACAATACGTCACAAAACTCTACACTAACATAATAAACACAAACACAATACCGCACAGTTGGAAACTTTCCAACTACATCCCAATTCCAAAACCAAACAAAAACATCAAAAACAGCCAATCATTCAGGCCCATCTCACTCATTCGCACATGTTTGGGGGGCCCCCCCCCCCCCCGCCCCCCGCCCCCCCCTTTATTCTTTACCACTTTTACCCACTTTTAACACCTTTACCTAGCTTATACCTATAATACAAAAACTAAACCTAAAACCCCATCCGCACTCGCAAAAACTTGCAAAAAAAATCATACTCCCATACATCACAAGCAACATACCAAACACAACACAACACACCAACATGGCTTCAAAAAACAACACTCCACATACACAGCTCTACAAACACTTTACACCCACATAGCAGCAGGTTTTAACAAACCAAAACCACCACACCGCACAGTCGTTGTAGCTCTGGACATGTCCAAAGCTTTCGACACTGTCAATCACCACAAACTCATACACAAACTCGCACAAACACAAATACCAACAACAATTACAAAATTCATAAACAATTACATCAAAGGCCGCAAAGCATACACCACATACAACAATCACAAATCAAAACAAAAACTCATAAAAACAGGAGTCCCACAAGGATCCTGTCTATCACCCACACTATTTAACATCTACACTGCAGACATTCCAACACCACCACCAAACGTACACCACATCATAACATATGCAGACGACATCACAATATATGCATCACACCCAAACCACAACATAGCACAACAACAAACACAACCATACTTACACGCAATACAAACATGGGCAGACAACAAACAACTCACATTAAATGCAAGCAAAACAACATCCACACTATTCACACCAGACCCTGCAGAGTACAACACACAATTATCACTACAAATAAACAACACAACACTCATTACAACCAAAAACCCAAAAATCTTGGGGCTCACGTTCGACCCCAGGCTTACATTCAACACACACATCGCTAATACACACAACAAAGCTCGCAAAACACTCGAAATCATAAATGCACTTACAGCAACATCATGGGGCAAACCAAAAGAAACACACACACACACACACACACACACACACACACACACACACACACACACACACACACACACACACATACAAGGCCATCACTCGACCAATAATCGAGTATGCTAGCACAATCTGGGCCCCACAACATCACACACACAAATTAACAAATTACAAACAATACAAAACACAGCTCTCAGGGTCGCAACAGGGCACACCACAGACACAAACATAAACATCCACACAGAGGCTAAAATCCTCCCAATAGCAACACACATTCAGCTCCATGCAAAACAAGCAAAATTGGCTGCCATGTACACAAACAATCCACTTAACTATTTAACACAACAACCTGCACCCAGCAGGCTCAAAAAACAAACAATCTTTCACAACAACAACTACACAACAAACATTCCAACAGACATACACAACAAAACCTACAAAGCACTAAAACAACAAATCCACACAAACACAGTCACAAACCACATCAACAACACTCCAATAAATCCAATACTACAAACAAAAGCACCAGCAATAAGCGGGGTCAGGAGAACCCTCGCCCAACTCAGGGCGGGGAAATCTCCTTTCCTCTACTCCTACCTACACAAAATAAATCCTACACAACACACATCACCAAACTGTCCGCTATGCAAAACACAAATACACACAACACAACATCTTTTCACATGCATAAACATTAATACGACCTTGGGACCAGAGGACCTTTGGGCAAACCCCGTAGCAGTTGCTGAGCTCCTCCGGGAGTGGGAAGAGGGGGTGAGCAAGGCGAGAAGCGTGCCGGACGGACCACACCAGGGTTGATGGAAACCCTGGCCACTGGCAAAGGACAACAGGCAAGGAAAAGGGGTTGAGGAGGGGGTTATACCTTTCTATAAAAAATCTCAACTGCCAATAACCCCTAAGATTTGGGGGTATCCCAGACATCCATAGGTGAGCACGGTTGGGGAAGCTAGGGGGGTGGTGGTGGTTACCCGGGGTAAATCGAATTTTGAATTCTAGGAGGGGGGTCCCAGGGGGGTCCGGACCCCCCTAGCTTTTTAGGGGGGGTCGACCCGGGGTGTGAAATTTTTAAATCTAGAGGGGGGTCAGGTGGGGTCCGATGTCCAAAGCAAAACAGTTTTAAACCATAATAACTTTAATAATTGTTCTTTTTATAGGATAATACTACATTTTATTGAATAAAAAGCCATATTCATGTATAAAAAGGGTGTAAAACCATGAATATGTGATGAAAATTCACATTTTTGGAAGAAAATTTAGTATAAAAAAGGTGATTTTCGTCTAGGGGGGGGGGCCCAAAATTTCGAGGCCCGGGGGGGGTGGACCCCACCCTGCCCCCCCCTTTCTCACCTATGGACACATCGCTAAAATTTGGGGGATCCCAGTACTAAAAACAATAAATATAGAGTATTTTGGGGATTTGGGGTATACACCAAAAACTTTTTTAAGAAACCCCACCCCAATTTTGGGGACCCGGCGATATAACCTCTCCTAAAGTCCGGACCACAACACCTATCAATGCTTATACTTATAATTATTGGATGTGCTCAGATGTCATTTTTTTGACATCTGCAAATGCAAATTTTTGGAAACAGAAATCCGCAGATGCGGATGTCTATTTGATGCATTCTTACCATACCGTTTTTAGTTCTGTGCATTTAATCTATTATTTTTTTATATTTTTACGCAGACTTAGTTTCCATCATTCTCTCTTTTAATTTTTCAACAAAATATGAAAATTGCGACTTCATGGACACAATAACATTAAACAACAACATATACAAAAGAAAAACCACAGAGATGGCTCACTAAATTGGATTCTAAGGCTTATAAAAGCACTTATTAGAGCCATTTATAAACTTTTCTTGAACTGATTAAGTGAATTATAAGTAACATGAGAAGCAAAAAATTTTGAAGAAAAAAACAAGCAAGCAACCCCAATTTTAGGTAAAAAAGCGTTCTTCTTACACTTTTAAGTTTTTTACAGCTAAAACACTCATTAAAAGATCAAAATTTTGGTCTGGAGGGAGTTAGATCAAAAATCTTTAAAAAATTAGTATTAGGTAATTTTAGCAGTAAAAAAGGCAATATAGACATATGCGAATGTGACTTTAGAAATCCGCAAATGTGAATGTCAAAAATCGTGTGGATGTACGCGGTTGCGAATGTTAGCCACATCCCTAAATATACTACGAATAGGGCCTGACCAGATGGTCTCGTCGGGGTCTGATATCTGGCCATATTCCAGTCCGCCCGGACTTTTTACAAGTAGCCCGTGTCAGCCATATGGCTAACAAATAATTTTTTATATTCATTTACTAATTTTTTCCCTCAAAGTTCAACCCTTTTATGCCATTCCCGTGACTGTAAGCTTTATAGTGATACCTCAGTTACCCACTCTAATTTCAGTTGGGGAGAAAAGTCTTTGCCTCTTTTGGTGAAAATATGTTGTCCAGCATAAAGATGTTCGTGTTAATTTTTACATTATTTTCATTCAACCACCTTATGATGCTCCCTAAACCATAAGGTTTCTCATAATATCTCATTTATACTAATTTTTTCTGTGGTTGGGGAGAAAGGTTCTTCCATCTTTGGTAAAAAATAAGTTGTCCAGTATAAAGATGTTTATGTTATTTTTTTTTAATTTTTACCCATTTGTGACATTCTCCAGATTGTAAGCTTTGCAATGATAACTTATTTAGCCCAATTCGTTTTGTGGTTAAGGACAAGGGTCCTCTTTTTGGTAAAAATGCGTTTTCCAGCATAAAGATGTCCTTGTTATTTATTTTTTGAAAAATTCAACCCTTTTATGACATTCCTTAAAATTCAAGCTTTGCAATGATATCTTATTTAGCCCAATCCTTTTTGTGGTTAAGGAGAAAGGTTATTCCTCCTTTTAGTAAAAAAACATTGTCCAGCATAAAGATAACCATGTTCATTTTTCCAAAAACATAATATTCTGGCTTCACATTGGCGAATTACTCTTACCAATAAGTTTGAGCCAATTTGAAGATAAAATTTTTTTCAACTTTGAAAGTCCATTTTGCCCTGTTTTTGTGAAAATGTGTTGTCCAACCAAAAGATGTCCATGCGTTTTTTTTTCAACCTCTTTATGACAATTCCTTGTCTGTAAGCTTTGCAATGATATTTCATTTAGCCCATTCCTTTAGCTGGTTGGGGAGAAAAATCATTCCTCTTTTTAGTTAAAAAACGTTGTCCAGCATTAAGATGTCCATATTAATCTTACCAAAAAACATGACATTTTGGTTTTACATTGGATAATTACTCTTATCAATAAGTTGGAGCCAGTTCAAAGACAAAAAATTTTTACTTTCCAAAATCCATAGATTCCCCCTTTTAGTGAAAATATTTTGTCCAGGCTAAAGATGCTGATGCAATTTTTTTTCTAAATTTCAACTTCTTTATGACATTCTCTGGACCGTAAGCTTTGCAATGATATCTCATTTAGCCTCATCCCTTTTGTGGTTGGAGAGCAAGGTAATTCCCTTTTTTAATAAAAAAAACGTCCAGTATAAAGATGTCCATGTTCATTTTTCCAAAAATCATGATATTCATGATATTATTTTGTCAATATAAAATAAATGTTTTAAAATTAAGTTAAAGGTTTTCTGCCATTAGTTGTTTGCTACAAATATTTTTAAGTTTTTCAATTATTTAAAAATTCAATTTATAAAAAGTTTTATTTATAATTTTTGTAATTTGTTTTGCGCTTGGTTTGTCAAAAGTAGACAATCTGGAAAGTAATAAACAAAAGGTGTTTCAAATTGAAAAAACTTTCCACTAGTTTATATTAGAAGATGAAACAACATAAATCAAGTGTATAGTTTGTGAAATTTTATATGAATAAAACCAGAGATAAATTGTATGTGTAATAGAATGTTTTGTGAAATAATATGTTTAAAAACAATAGCAAATAAAGGCAAACCAGTTTTGTAGATGCTTTGTTGTTTCAGGGAGGTTAAATTAAGAAAAGTTACAGGTTGAATGTTTGTTGTAATTATTTGCCACAATTTTTTTAATTTCTTTTAATTATTAAAAAAATTTTATTTATAAAAAGTGTTAGATGTTTATAATTTTTTTCAATTTGTTGTGGGCATAGGTGTTTTTGGTCGGGTCCGCTAGGGGGTTCCACCCCCGGGTGGAAGGCCAAAATTTTTTAGGGGGGGGGGTCCAGGGGGGGGGGTCCGGACCCTCCTGGCTTTATAGGGGGGGTCGACCCCGGGTGCAAGATTTCAAATTTAAGGGGGGGTCAGGGGGGGTCCATTTTTTTTGCAAAATTTTTTTAACTCAATAATTTGTGTTTTTAGGTCTAATATTGAATTTTATGTATTAAAACAGCCTATTCAGGCCTAAAAAGTGTATTTAAACACTGTTTTTAACTAAAAACCCGTGTTTTTGACAGTAAATAAAAAATATACTTCCAAATTGGTCGGGAGGGGGGAGGAGGGGGGTCAGCCTCGCTAGGGGGGGTCAGGCCGGACCGCTCTCGAGCTTTGGGGGGGAGGGGGGCCCCTGAATTTTTTCTAGGAGGGGGGTCCAAAATTTTGGCTCTAGGGAGGGTGCACCCCTCTGTCCCCCCAAAAACACCTATGGTTGTAGGGTTGGCTTGTCAAAAGTGAAAAATCTGGGAAGTATTTAACAAAGTTATGCGCTTCAAAATTGTTATAAAAAACTCTGCAGGGGTTTCAATTGCAAGATGTAAGCACATGAATAAGTGTATGGTTCTGGAAATTTCATATGAATAAAGCCAGAGATCAATTGTATATATGTCTAATAGAATGTCTTGTGAAATATATTTAAAGACAAAAGCAAATAAAGACAAGCTAGTTTTTGAGATGGTTTCTTATTCAAAAAGGTCAGATTCATTAAAATCATAGATGAACAAGGGGGGTAGAGTGAAGCCTACCCCCCTATCCTCAAGATTTAGCCCCCCAGAAAAAAAATCCAGGGCCCCTTCCCCCAAATTTTCAAATTTTTTACCCCTGACCGTCCTCTAGATTTTGAAATCTGACCCCCCTCTTGAGAAAATTTTAAGTACTTTTTTATACTAAATTTTCTTCCAAAAACCTAAATTAATGTTGAACCTAAACTCATGTTTTTACACCCTTTTTATACCTAAATATTGCTTCTTATTCAATATGTGGTTTGTGGCAGGCTGCCGCCAGAGGTGTTGGCCGCTTAACGCACACCAATTCACCTCTCTCTGACAGCAGCACCTTAATACATTACTATAAAAGGAGGGACTAGATATAAATAAAACCAAATTTGTGGCAGGTTTTTTGTAGAGGGTTAGTAGAAGTTAAAAAATACTTGATAAATATATTTTCTAAAGTTTATAATTGTAAGAAGTACAGATAAACTAGAGTCCCTATTAGTTGTTTATACACCGGTGGAACTTCAGGCGTTTAGGCTTGACGCATTCTTAGATTCAGTTTTGTTCTGCTTAATCCTGCCTGAGAATTAAACAAAATATTTGACTTGACCTGAAAAACTAAAAAGAAAATAAAAAATAAAAACATATAGCCAATGAAACACAAAGTACACAAAATTATAATAAGATAGAAACCTACCTGTTACTGCCTGCAGAGGCAAAAGCAAGACAGAATACAAACATACAATACATGTTCATTCAAGCCAAAAATGCAAAAAATAGAGTAAAATTGCATATACTTGAGCACAAAACACACACACACATAAACAAGCGCAAATAAACAACCAGAAATACACCATAAATGCACCCTAAATACTACTATTACCTTTATAATTACGCAATACGAATACATACATGGAACAAACAAGCGCACATACACATAGACTGGCGCATATACACGTGGACACACACACACACACCCATAAGCGCATGTATAGATAGACACATAAACAAACACTACCGCGTAAGCACACGCCCAACCACACACACACACAAACACACACACACACACAAACAACACACACATGGACGCACACACACACACACATACACACACACACACGTACACACGCACAAACAAGACTAACCCCACATACAATTTAAGAATGAGCTTAATAGTAAACAACTAAGCAATACCAAAAACAAGAGGGCCAGCAGTACAAAGTGATTGAATATTTGATTAAATTTGGTTTTGATTATTAGCTGTAAAAGGTGAGTGTTTAGAAAAATAGAGCAAAATTAAATTTTTTTGTGATAAAAAAGAATATTATAGAGTACTATAAGTGCTGCGTACCGAGCGACTTAATGACTGAGTCAATTAAGTGTAGCAGCTAAGGCAGAAACACACCAAAAGAGGTATGTTTCGCCTTTTACGGAAATTTTCTGTGGTTTTATAACGGTAATAAACCATTTGTCAACCCTCCTCCTTACGCCTGGAATTTAGACAGGCGTTCCTGGCTTGGGACAGGCACCAACCCTACAGTGCAGTCGGTGGCAGAGTTTTCTTATTCAATAAAATGTAGTAGTATCTTATAAAAAACTATTATTAAACCTTTAAAAAACTATTATTAAACATTTAATGGTTTAAAAGTATTTTGTTTCAGAAATTGGACCCTATTTGACCCCCTTCTAGGTTTTAAAATCTTCCACCCCCGGTCGACCCCCCTCCTAGATTTTGAAATGTCATTTACCCAAGGTAAACAAAACACCTCCTAGCTTTTTGACCGTGTTCATCTATGATTAAAATTAGAGGTTCAATTCTAGTTTTTTGTTAGTTCTGATTTTGATTTTATGTAATATTCTTCTGTCTCTTCTAGTTGTTTATACTGTTTGGGTTAAAACGTAAGGAAGATGATAATATACAAGTGTTTATTCACAATATTATTAAACAATTAAGATTGACCAAAATTAATATATTATTCAGTCCGACAAAACACTAAACTGACACTGATAAAATACTGGAAAACTAATACCAAAATCAGAAAAAGAATTCTCCAACCTCAAATTTGCGGCTGTATATATACTATTTTCTCATTGACATATTAATTAAAATATTTGATGAATTACCTTAAGTGCGGGAAAAGTGAAGCTGTGGGCTTGGGTTTTGCGGTAAAGAAAAAAGAGAAATGAGGGATTGCTTTAATTAAGATGCAGCAGGAAATAAGACTAGAATATTAATTAGAGGGGACTGACCCTTTGGCTGACCTTTAAGATATGCTTTTTGGAGTGTTGACCATGTGACCCTGCGTATGCCATTAGAGTGTGAATAGTAAATGAAAGAAATGCCATTTGGAGTACTGCCCACCAATATTTGTTGTGTTTTAGAATTATTTTAAATAACCAATATACTTATTTTTTTGTTTTATTACAAAATGAATTACAAACTTAAACTTTGAATTACTCATGTATTCATGACAGATTTTTTATTTGTTTTAAGTGTAGAATAATTCTTTTGTTGTTTTTATTTTGTGTCCGCCAGTGATGTTAATGTTAATACATTTGTATTTTATTTATTAAGTTTTTTAGCTTCAGTTGCTTAAAGGTGCGGTGAGGAGTCAAACTTTTTGTCTTCGATTTTGATAATTTTTTGTGAAAACAATACCAACACCCCCAATAGCTCACAAGAATGTTTTCAACAAAATATTTTAAGTGGTTCAGGACTTCAGGAGTTATGACCCCCCAAAAATGGCGTTTTTCAACAATTCTGTACGTGACAGATTGCTCAATGGGTATAACGATTTACATTACAAATTGTGCACTCAAAGAAAGCGAATACTTTCTACTTAAATTTGATACCTTGATCGTTAAGATCTGTGCAATATTTGTCGAAATATTGCATTTCCTGTACAAAAAACCCGCAACTTTTTTGTTAAAAACACTTGAAGTTTGCCCAACCTTTCTTTCCTTCACTTTGTGTTTTTAGTGAAAAAATCGAGGGTTTTTTGTTCAAAAAATTTTTGTGGGCTATTCTATTGGGGGCAGGGCGCAGGATAAGGTTTTCACAAAAAATTATCAAAATCGATAACAAAAAGGTTGACTCCACACTGCACCTTTAATAATTGTTTAAAAAAGAGTTCTGTGACTGAGAAATTATGAGTATTTTTGATTTTCATATATATTTATTTTATTTATAATGATCAGATAACAGAATTAATATTATACTAAGCATAGTCTATGCATAGTTAAATTCTACTGTTTTCATCATTTCATTGTTTTTTTTCTCTTTTTCTATTTTTTTTCTTTTTTTTTTTCATCAACAACATCAAATCTGCGACTTAATTGCCGCCAATATGAATTACAATTGTAACAAATTATCAATGAACATAGCTATCTGATATGACTTTAAAGGCCCAAAAAGAGCGCTTATTTAAGTCAGTTTTAAAACTTTTCTTGAATGCATCCAAAGAATCGACAGTTACTTGAGATGGGAGTAGATTGTTCCAAAGTGTAACCACCCTATTTGCAAAACGGGTGGGCTGCAGGTAAACTTAAAAAAATCATTGGCTTGCAAATTGTTTAAGCAATGTATAATTTTAAGAGCACTCATATAAATCAATTTTGTCTCTTCGATCCTTTAATCTTTCTAAACCTATCCATATTATACCCATACAACCAGCAAAAAACGTGTTATAGACGTTTGACAAATGACATTGCTTTAAAACCCAATATCCGGTCCAGTCCAGTCCAGCTGGACTTTTTGTTCAGTTTGGTCCGGTCCAACTAGACCAAAAATTCATGGTCCAGTTGGGCCCTGACTACAAATTAATAAGTCACAATCAACTGCTAAAATGTGGTAAGCTTACTAGGAGCGGTAAGAAGCTTAACAAAACAATTAAAAACGCGCAAAATATGTTGTTTTACCATCAGACCTTTGTTTCATTGGGAAAATAACCCAAAAACTCTTAATTTATTAATTTATTTTCGTGCAAAATTACTGTAATAAACATTAATCTTACCATTCTGAGGTAGGGGTTGTCTCCCAGGCACGTTTGGCATAAAATTGGAAACTCCTAAATAAAGATTTTTTAAGAAAGTTTAATTTGTTTTTCAGTAAAAAGGAATTAAATAGTTTAAGAAACTAAAAATGAATTCTTTTTTTGTTAAAAAACAGCTTAATGTCGTTATACTATAATTTATTATTTTTTAGGTTGCCCAATTAAAAAGTTAAGCATTGAACCCAAAAATTTGGATAAGAACATGATTAAACAATTTTAAGTTTCTAATGTTTTAAATAAAAGATTCTAATTAAAATTATATTTAAAGTTTAAAACTTACTGCATCTTCCCATGTGACACGATTATAAGTATAAGATGATTTTGACATCGCCATTTTGGTATGGAATTTAAATTACTATTTTTATTTACCTAAAAAATTAAGTTAAAATTTTACGTTTTTCTGGGAAATTTTTTAATAAAAATAGTAAGCACTAATAATTTTCTCAAAACAGAGGAAAAGAGTCAGAATTTAATAGGGTAGAGGGGGGTCAGGGTCAAACATTTCAGAAATTTATGGGGAAAAAAACCTGGAGTTTTTCAAGGGGGCCAAAATTTTAAGGTGAGGGGTATAGACCCCACCCTTCCCCCTTTGTTGTCACACACATAATACAATCAATGATGCGTGTGTGCAGTGGCGTGCCCGGGGGGGGGGGGGGGGGGGGGGGGGGGCGCCCCCCCCCCCCCCAGCGGGCGCCGCAAATTTTTTTTTTAGGGAGCACCGGTACCCTTTTTTTTTTTTAAGATAGATATATTCTTTTCTTTTAATACAAATTCTCCAAATTACCTTATCTCATATCAAAATACCAAACAACCAACCCTTCCCCCCCGCTTCACACATACAATTTACCTCCTATCTCACTTCTTTCTTTTCTTTCCATCTATCCTCCCGCTAAATAAGTCATACATACCTACTAAAAACACCATCAACACTCTCTACCCTCCTTTAACTCACGTTTTAAACATGTATATTATATCAAAAGCAAAAAACTTAACTTAATTTTTATCTATAATCTCAAATTCAAATTTCATTTCTACTCCATCTCATCAACTTAAACCCCTTCTCCCCCCCCCGCCACCCCTCCCGCCCCCCCCCCCCCCCCCGCCCCGCCCCGCCCCCCCCCCCCCCCGCCCCCGCCCCCTCGCCCCCCCCCCCCCCCCCCGGCCCCCCAGCCCCCCCCCCCACCCCCCCCCTTTCCCACCCTCCCCCCCCCCCCGCCCCCCCCCCCTGCACCCCCCCGTGTGTGTTGGCAGTTTTGGAATTTCTTTGGAAAGTATAATCCTGTTTGTTGCGCTGGAGTCATATTACAAAACAACAAATAAGAAATATAATAAAAATATGGTTCTCTATATAGGATTTGGTTAGATAAAACTTGGATCCAATCTTATTTGGCCGGATCTAAAAATCCCAATCCAGTTGATCTCTAACCTTAATAATATCAAAAAAATATAATAGGTGTAACAAAAAATGTGCAACTCCTATAATAAAACATAAATTAAGTGTATACTATTTTAATGAGATAGCCAATTTAAATGGCATCCTTATAATAATGGCATACATATTCTTCATTTTAATTCACACAAATTAAAATGGAGAGTAAGCCATTCCTTAATTTTACATATATATAATTAATATATTATATAGTCACTTAGATAAACACAGTCACAGACCTGTGCACGGTCTGGAAATGCCCCCCTCCGTTTTATTGGAGGATTTGCCCCCCCCCGTTTTATTGCCCTCCCCCGCCAAAAAATGAAAAAGAACCCTAAAATTAAGACGCCATTTCAACCTATGATGACGCCATCATTGCAAATTTTTTGCAGTTTTTAGCCTATTTCAATGTATTTTAAGCCATTTTAGACCTATTTTTTACCTTATTTTCGCTTTTTTGTCCTTTTTTTCCTTCTTCCCCCCTGCTTGTCCCCCCTTCTTCAAAAAAATTGCTCCCCATGCCCCCCGTTTTGGAATTGCCCCCCTCAATAAAACTGGGGGGGGGGGCAGTGCACAGGCCTGCGATCACCAAAGCAAGGGTCTTTCTTTACCCCCAGGTGAATGACATTTCAAAATCTAAGAGGGGGATCCTAATCCTAGGGGGCTGGGACGTCGGACCCTCCCCTGGCTTTTTAGGTCGATCAACCCAGGGTGGAAAATTTTGAAAACTAGAGAGGGAGGGGTCAGGTGGGGTCCAATGTCTAAAGCAAAATACTTTTAAACCATTTAAGATTTTTGTTTTTTAAGAATACTTTTTTTTAAGATAATACTACATTTTATTGAATAAAAAGCGATATTCTAGTATAAACAAGATGTAAAAACATGAATTTGTGTTTAAAATTTACATTTTTTGGGAAAAAATAGGACAAAAAAATACTTAAAATTTTCTTGAGGGCGGAGAGGGGGGGTCAGATTCCAAATTTCAAAGAAGGGGTCAAGGATAAAAAATCCAAAAATTTTGGGGGAGGGGGCTGGATTTTTTCTGGGGGGAGTGCCAAAATTTTGAGGCTGGGGGTGGACCCCACTCTACTGAGAAAGGGGGGGCAGGGTGGTGTCCACCCCCCTAGCCTCAAAATTTTGGGACCCCCCACTTAGATGACAATCCAGGAGGGCCTCCCTCTTCCCAAATTTCTGAATTTTTTTACCCCTAACACCCCTCTAGAATTTGAAATCTGACTTCTCCCATCCCCCCTCAGGAAAATTTTAGGTGCTATTTTTATACTAAATTTTCTTCCAAAAGCGTTAATTTTTAACACATAATCATGTTTTCACACCTTTTTACACCAGAATATCGTTTTTTATTCAATAAAATGTAGTATTATTCTTAAAAAAAACAACTATTAAAGTTATTATGGTTTAAAACTGTTTTGCTTTGGACACCGTACACCGGACCCCACCTGACCCCCTCTAGATTTCAAAACTTTGCACCCCAGGCATAGGTGGGCAGGGGGGTTGGGGGGGTTATACCCCCCTAAATTTCGGATTTTGCTGACACCCCCCCTAAATTTTGGGATACCCGGGGACACCCCCCCCCCAAATTCGCCTCCAGGTGAAAAATTTTTAAGCGTTATAAAGGGACTAAAAAAATTTTCTTATGTGTTTATTACCTTGTTTGTGTCATTACTTTATTTTTTTTCCTATTATTCAATGAAAATATATTTAAAATATATTTATTATTCAATAAAATAAATTTATATATAGTACACTTATGTTATCAGTACTATTTTTGTTAGGGTACTATAACTTTAACCATATTCATACGCAAAATTTAAAGAAATCAGACAATAAATAGTTTTGTTATATACAATTTTATCTCATCGCCATATTAATTTTGAAGATCAAACAAAATTGTATATAAATTAGGTATAAAAAATAAAATAAAATGTGTGTTTGCGCTATCACCAGGGGACGATTTTTAAGCACATATTTTAGTACATATTTCTAACGATTTTCGGTACATATTTCTAAGAATTTTCGCCTCCAGCGGCTTGGGGGACACCTCCCAGACCCCCCCCGGCCGACGCTTTGCGTCGGCTGACGCCGCTACACAACGCAGGCGGCGGCGCTTCGCGCCGCTTCTATGAGTTCCCCCCCCCTGAATGAAATCCTGGCTACGCCATTGCACCTGGCTACTCCCATGTATGTATATAATCTTTAATTAAATATAAGATTATAGATTAAAAAGTTTGTGATACTTGATTTTATAATCAAAACCAAGACAATAAAATTACTATTTTATTATTACGTAATTATTAAAAAAAATTATGATTTCTAATCTAATTATAAGAATATAACAACACATTATAATTAAAAGAATTAAAAAATTATTTTTATAAGTTGCAATAAGGTTTTATTTTAATTTTACACAGTTTTAAAGCATTTATAAGATTGTTTCACGTTTTTTTATGCGTTTTAAGGCAGGGCGGAAATATTGGGTACCCCCCCCCCTCAAAATCTGGATCCTGCCAGACACCCCCCCCCCCCCTAAAATTTGACCCCCTCCCTTACCCCCCCCCCCCCAAAATCCGAGAGGCTGCCCACCTATGACCACAGGTTGACACCCCTAAGAGCTAGGGGGGTTCGGACCCCCGGGCCCCTTCTGGTTCCGATTCATATGGCACCGAGCTAGGGGGGGGCACCCCCCCCCCCCTATGGCCCTGAGACCATCCCCCCGCCCATTACCCCCCCCCCCATTGACCCCTGCCCCACCCCCCCCCCATTCGGACCCCCTTCCTAGAATTTAAAAAGCAAAAAGCAAACGCAAAAAGCAAGCAAAAGCCCACCACCCCCCCCCAAAAAAACCCCCCCCCCCCCCCCCCCCCCCCCCCCCCCCCGATTCTATTTACCCCAGCCCCAGGTACTCCACCCCCCCAGCTTCCCGGACCGTTCTCACTTATGCCTACTGGAGATCTGTGCACGGTCTGGAAATGCCCCCCTCCCGTTTTATTGGAGGATTTGCCTCCCCCCCTGTTTTATTGCCCCCCCCCTCCCGCCAAAAAATGAAAAAGTACAGATTCTCCAGACTTCCAGCAATGTTAAAACAAAGTTTTTATTTTAATTTAGCGGTTATTAAAATTTTTTTCTTAACATTAAAAATTGTGTACCCAAAATATTGTCATTTTTTGCCTATATTTTACCTCATATTATCAAAAATCGTGTTTCAATTATTTTCTAAAGTTTAAAAACGAGATCTTCAGGTCAAAATTGACCTATAAACTAAACATGTTTTTTTAGTATTTGTAGCATGGAAATCTCTAATCGATTTTTGGTACACGTTTAGTACCTGTACCGAGCACAAAACAAATCCAAGTAGTTTGGTTTTACCCAAATTTTTGCATTAATGCAAAATTCATTAATTAATAAAAGAATTTTTTGTTAATATAAATTGTATCAAAATTTAGCTGAAAAGATAAGATTTTTAATCATAAGATTTTTAATCATTTATTAATAAATTATGTAACGCGATTTTTATGTAACGCGATATTAATAAATTATGTAACGCGTACTCTATATGCCGCTATTTTTATTTTTGTTCTAAATAATATAAACTCCACTAATAGATATAATAATAATGAATAAATTTATAGCTTTCATGTCTTTTAGTTGAATACATACATGGGCACGGGGGGGTGTTGGGGGGGGGGTTAACCCCCCCCCAAATTCTGAGAAGTGGGGTTTAACCCCCCCACTCAGAAGTGGGGGGGGAGAAAAAGTTAACCCCCCCCCCAATTTTGGAAAAATGAAGAAAAAAAATGTCTTTAAAATGACTTCTAACTGCCTCCAAACTAAAGTTTTGAGGTCCAAATGAATGTTTTAAGCAATAAAAAGCTCAAAAATGCAATAAAAAGGGCTTTTTGACCTTAAATTAGCGTTTTTTACCTATTTTTCCTTCAAAATCGAAAAACGATATGGGTAAAATGCACTCCAGAAAAAAAACGATATGGGTATTTTGCGTTTCTCGGATTTTAACCCCCACCCCTAATTTGGGGTTTAACCCCCCCCCCACTCCGGACCAACTTGCCCATGTATGGTTGAATATATTACCACTTTTTTTATATAAAGGTAAAAATTGATTTTACAAACATTAGAATACTACCGAGAATTTAAATATGATAAAAACTAATTAATTTTTTGTGTAAAATTAAAGAAATACGAAGATATTACATATATTTTGCAAAACCTAAAAAAAAACCCGGGCCTCTCGTAAGAAAACCCGGTCTTCTTATAAGAGGCTGACAAAAAAATTCAAATCATTATATCTCGCTTAATACTTTAAAATGATTCATGATTTAGTATGAATCAAAATCAAATAGATCTCATTCTCTTCTATCCATCCATACTTTCAGTTTTAAATTTACTTCAGTATTTGGCGAGATATTTATCTTTTTGCTTACGAGAGGCTGGGAGCGCGTTACGAGAGGCTGTTATGAGAGGCTAAATTAACGGCAAGCACTGAAATACGGTGTCCGGAAATTTGAACGCCAGCACTTGATCGCCGAGCGTTTGACCGCCAGCATTAGAACAGAACGCCGTGCACTTGAACGCCGAGCATTAGACCGCCGAGCATTAGTAGACCGCCACAGCATTCCATATAAATTTCATGCAAATTTTTGATTTCCGCCACCTACAGAGAATTGTATCAACACAGCACTAAATTCAAATCATTATATCTCGCTTAAAACTTTAAAATGATTCATGATTTAGTATGAATCAAAATCAAATAGATCTCATTCTCTTCTATCCATCCATACTTTCAGTTTTAAATTTACTTCAGTATTTGGTGAGATATTTATCTTTTTCCTTACGAGAGGCTGGGAGCGCGTTACGAGAGGCTGTTATGAGAGGCTAAATTAACGGCAAGCACTAAAATACGGTGTCCGGAAATTTGAACGCCAGCACTTGATCGCCGAGCGTTTGACCGCCAGCATTAGAACGCCGCGCACTTGAACGCCGAGCATTAGACCGCCGAGCATTAGTAGACCGCCACAGCATTCCATATAAATTTCATGCAAATTTTTGATTTCCGCCACCTACAGAGAATTGTATCAACACAGCACTCACTACCACAGTATAAACTTTCCAAACCTAAAAAGTTTTAGTTTTTTTTTGTCTTTGCAAAACCAACTATTAAACATAAACTTTTTGTGTAATTTTTAGGTTTTGCTTAAGCTTAAGGAAAAAAATTAGTTATCTTAAAAAAACCCATTAAATATAAATTTATCATAAAAATTTAGTTTGATTTTTAGGTTTCGCTTAGGCTCAGGAAAAAACCGCGGGGAAGTTGGCATGCTTTCGCGCATGTCTTCACGCCGCCCTTCCCGCTGGCTTTCGCTTTTATGCGGTTTTTAAGCAAAAATGACAATAGGTATTCATAAAAATAGCTAAAAACTAATGAAATATGAATTTTCTAATTAGTTTTGATGTTAAAATAAATTTTATTTGAATTAAAATGCTTTTTTTTAAATGACAATAGGTAATCATAAAAATAGCTAAAAACTAATGAAATATGAATTTTCTAATTAGTTTTGATGTTAAAATAAATTTTATTTGAATTAAAATGCTTTTTTTTAAAAAAAAACCTTTAGCATGCGTTCACGCCGCCTCTCGCAATTAAAAACACTAGCATGCGTTCCCGCATGTCTTCCGCAGGTCTTCGGCCGGTCTTTCCCCTCCATTTGTTTCACTCGTTTTTCCAATAACCTTAATTACGACGTTTTACAAGCGTTCCCTTTAACAAATAAGGCAGCTAAAACAGGCGCATGTCTTCCGCCGGTCTTCCAACCCCATTTCATTCGCTCGTTTTTCCTATAAACTTAAGTTCTACGTTTTCAAAGCGTTCTCTTTTATGATAAAATAAGAAAGCCAGCAATTTTCAATCGAGAGCCAGCAATTAAAAGTCATCTTCTAATACTGCGTTCCAAACGCCCACAGCGGAGTATTCTTGAAACACTTTTAAACGAGCGAATGAAATGGGGTTGGAAGACCGGCGGAAGACATGCGGGAAGCCGGGAACGCATGCTGGCTTTCAGCTGGCTCCCGGAATTGCTGGCTTTTCTGTTTTAGCTGCCTTATTTGTTAAAGGGAACGCTTTTAAAACGTCGTAATTAAGGTTATTGGAAAAACGAGTGGAACAAATGGAGTGGGAAGACCGGCCGAAGACCTGCGGAAGACATGCGGGAACGCATGTAAAAGCGAAAGCCAGCGGGAAGGGCGGCGTGAAGACATGCGCGAAAGCATGCCAACTTCCCCGCGGTCAGGAAAAACAGGTTTAAATTATTAAAAAACTAACCGTTCACTAAGTTTTTTCGGCAAGCACTAAAAGACACCTACCACACCTACTACACCGACCGACCAACCGAGGGGTGAAACTCCTCTTGTTTCTAAAAATTTCCCTAAGCAACCTAAGCAAAACCTTAAAATCAAGCTAAATTTAATGTTTTGTTTGATTTTGAGGTTTTGCTTTGGTTGCTTTGGTCGGTCGGTGTAGTAGGTGTAGTAGGTGTGGTAGGTGTCTTTTAGTGCTTGCCGTTTTTTCTTTATTTTCAAGGAAAAATATAAATTTTTGACTTATAGTTTATTGTTAAAACAACATTGCTTTGTTTAAATATTATATTAAAGCCATTTTTTTATGGTACGATTCCCATACGCGTCCCAAAATTCAATTTGACTGATCTTAGAGTAAAATACACACATAAAACATCTTTTTACACTAAATCGAACACGCAGACTTTGTTTTGATGGTTATTTTTAAGATTTAAGCTTATTGAAAAGAGTTATGAACCAATTTATACCCAAAAAATGACCTTTTTTAGCATATGCAATTTATGATGTTATTAAAAAAAATTGTAAACACACAAATTAAATTAAAAACCATGTTTTAACAATGCTAGAAGTCTGAAGAACTCAAAAATTTTCAAAAAAATTAAAAATTCGAAAGTTACATGGACCACCAAAAACATGGACAACAAATTTTTTTGGCTTTAAACGCTAATTTAAACTTAGTTTTTCACCGATTTATTGTTCCTAAGCCTAAGCAAAACCTAAAAATCAAACAAAATTGTAATTTAATTGATTTTTATTAAAATAAGTTGTTTTTCAAAAATGTGAATTTTTTCACAACTAAAATTTGATGAGTATTTGAACTGTTATTATAAAAAATTGGTTGTTACCATGAAAAAACTAAAAGTATATTTGTAACTGCCAGACACTTGGTATTACGAAAAAAATAATAATAATTTGATTAAAGGCTTAATAAAAAAATTCTTAATAACATAAATTGTACATGTCAAAATAGGGCAATTTTTGGGTATAAATCGGCTTATAACTCCTAATCAAAAGCTCAAATTTAAAAAATAATCACAAAAATCAAGTCTACGGGTTCAATTTAGGGTATGAAGATGTTTTATAAGTGTATTTTACTTTAGGATCGGTCAAATCGAATTTTGGGACGCGTATGGGAATCCTACATTTTTTATGTTGTATTGAGTTTTTTTTTATTCTTGGGGGGAGTTTATACCACCTTTGCGGGGAGTTTTAACGTCCTTTTTAAAGCAACGCGTACTGCGACGATCTAATGCTCTGTAGCCGCACTCATAAAGCGCGATTAACCAAGGATTAACCAAAGATTAAGTATGGACGTCTTTTTTTCATGGACAAGGAGAGAATCGGATTAAAAAGCTGATAAAAACTGACTTTAAACGCGGTGTTTTGACTTTTTTTCATGTTTTATGACTTGAAAAGTATACATACTGTTTTAACTAATATATTTTTATATAAATAATTGTCAAATTTTAAGAATATTTGAAAAAAAATTAAAGACATCATATTGTTAATTTTTAATTTCGAAATAAAAAAAATAAAATTGAAAAAGACAAATTTTATTTTGATTTTGCATTGGTTCACATTATTAATTTAAATAAATAAAAATTTAATTCCTCTGTATGTTTGATTATGTTATAAATTTATTGTACATTATTAATTATTATTTAAAGGAATTAAGTCTTTTATCAATTTATATTATATTATGTGAACCAATGCAAAAGCCAATCAACAATCGTTGGTTAATCCTTGGTTAATCGCGCTTTATGAGTGCGGCTACGGCGGTCTAATGCTCAGCGATCAAGTGCTGGCGTTCAAAGCTCTCCGTTCTGACATATTGATGTTCATGATTGAACCGCCAAGGACTACCATAACTAAGGATTTAGTAGTTTATGTTTTGTAGCTAAAAATGCTAATGAATTTAAATATTTTTTTTAATATTGTGATATTGTAAATTGTTAATTTCTGTAAGCTTCGTGTATTGAGGTAATGCTTGTTTAATCTTTTTTGACAACAATAACTTATTAAAAATCAAATTTCCTAGAATCTAAAATACACCGGCATTCTTCAAGTATAACGGCTAACGGTAATTCCCATGGACCATAGACCAACATGGACCCGCCCATGAGGGGTGAAAGACTCCTTTAAAATTACATAAAAATGTAAAGTTGTTAGTGCACCTCAGGCTTATAGGCTTAGGCTTAGTGTCAAGCTAAGCCTAAGCCTAAGCCGTTTAAAAGTTAAAACTAACAACTTTATATTGTTTTGTATGGTTAAAGTGAGTCTTTCACCCCTCATGGGCAGGACCGGTCCATGGGACTTACAGTTAGCCAAATTTGTTGGTCCAGGACAGTTTACCTAATTTCTAGTGGCTCGTCAATTCTTGATGGTTTATGTTTGTCATGGGCCATCGTTAATACCTGGACCGGTTTAGCGAAAATAGCGTTCCCAGTAATTATTCCTGCGTAAAAATATCTTTGGTAAAAAAACTTTCGACAAATGACATTCTGGTAAAAATACCATCGATTAGTTTCACATTCGGAGTAATTGACCATCAATCAATTTAGCTTGATTTTTAGGTTTTGCTTAGGTTCAGGAAAAATAAGCTCAAAGGTCAATTAGTCAGATTGTCAAATTACCCAATGGTATTTTTACCAGAATGTTATTTGTAAGAAAATCAAATGTCGAAGGAATTTTTACGCTGGTATTATTACGTGGAGCCAGTATAACCGGCAAACTGGGTTCCCGGAAATTTCGTCTTCTACATCTCGTCTTTCAACATCTCGTCTTTTACAACTCGTCTTCGGAAAACTCGTCTTTTAAACATCTCGTCTTCGGAAAACTCGTCTTTTGGATGCGATTTTGTAAACGCATTTTTCAAAAGATAAGTTTCTCCTTTTTTGACTAAAACAATGTATTGAAAACCTTTTTTTACCTAAGCCTAAGCAAATGCCAAAAATCAAGCAAAATTTTTATCATGATAAACTTTTATTAAATGATTTATTCAAAAAACTGAGAACCTAAGCCTAAGCAAAACCTAAAAATCAAGCAAAACTTTATCATGGTAAATTTGTATTTAATGATGCTTTTTGAACCGAAGAGTAAAAACCTGGTTTTTTTTTTCTAAGCCTAAGCAGAACCCAAAATTTAAAGAAAATTATATCATTGGGGTAGGAATTCGCATTTTTGAAAGTACGTTTACAAAATCGCATCCAAAAGACGAGTTTTCCGAAGACGAGATGTTTAAAAGACGAGTTTTCCGAAGACGAGTTGTAAAAGACGAGATGTTGAAAGACGAGATGTAGAAGACGAAATTTCCGGACACCGGCAAACTGTAAATTCCACCGACACCGACACCGCCTCAAATTTACGCAAATAATATATTGATGTGCAGGTTAGGCTTAGGCTTAGAATAAAATTTGCATAATACTAAAAATTACGGTAGATTACGGTAGATTTTAGTCAGTGTCGGTGTCGGTGGAATTTACAGTTTATTATTATTTTAATGATCAGATAACAGAATTAATATCATACTAAGCATAGTTTATGCAGTTTAATTCTTCTGTTTTCATCATTTCATTGTGTTTTTTTTCTTTTTTTTTTAGTTCGCCGTATAACCCATTTAATTACATGGACGACTTTAGGTATAGACGAACTAACAGTTTAAATCCCTTATTTTTCAAGTACAATTAATTAAAATAAAATAGTTTTTTGATAAATCTTAAGAAAAACACGTAATCTTAAAAATTTTGTCAAGATAAAACTAATGAGCAACCTGAATCGTGGAGTGTAGACCTTAGTTTCCTTAAGCGGCCTAAGCAAAACTTTAAAATCAAACTAAAGTTTAAATTTGGCTTGATTTTTAGGTTTTGCTTATGTTGCTTAGGGAAACTAGGGTCTACAGTTCACGATCAGGTCATTTATAAGTATTCTTACGATAATTTTCACGAAAAATAAGGGATTTAAACTGTTAGTTCGTCTATACCTAAAGTAGTCCATGTAATTAAATGGGTTATACTTTAAGAATGCCAAGACACCAACTACACCTAGGTTGCCTTACATTACGCCGACGACAATTCGCCGACGACAATTCGCCGACGATTAATTTCCCGATGACTTTTACGCCGATGATCATTTCACCCCTGGACTATTTGACCGATGCGACATTTCGCTGACGCAGTTCCAAAAAATGTTTCTAATTACATAAATATAAATTTAAAACAAGAATTTTTACACCAAATTTGTAGATTATATGATTTTCTTTAAAAAACATACATTTTTAATTATTTTAAAAGTATTGAACAATAAAATTAGAGTATTTAATTTTTGATCGAATCGCGATTGATAACAAAATTATGTTCCTCATATAAACAATTGTTTTTCTTTATTTGAAAAAAGTTTAAATAAATATTGATTAATATGAAATTGCTAAACAAGCCTTTAATATTATTTTAAAAAATATTATTTAATTTGATTCTGATTTCATGCTTTTTCACTGCGACATTTCGCCCACGCGTTTTGAAAAAAAGGTATCTAGATATTTTATATATCAAAAAAAACACAATTGATTTTTAAAAAAAAGTGAATAATTATTCTTAAACACCTTTCTTTTTGTTTTTATAATTTTTTTAATATTAAAGCAAATTAAAACAAATTTTTATCAATAATTCTATTGCCGTGAGAAATTGGTTTTTGCGCAGAAGTTTGACTATTTGCTGAAGAAAAAAAAACACACAAAACTAATCATTCCTGAATAATGGGTACTTTATTAATAGGATGTTCGTTTGTTTAATGCGTAAAATGTATTTTTTGTTTGTTATTTGAAATAAAATATTTAAATTTTGTCTATTTAATAATTACATCAAACACATTTAAAAATACATATAAAAGTTTTCGAATCTTGTTTTCGTTTTATGACTGAAGCTTTAGGCGTGCTTAAAATTCAGGATGTTTAATATTTAGAAGTATAAAGCTAATAATAATGAAACTAAAATTCGTTTAAGAATAAATTAAAACTTAAAAAAATTTCAGATGAGCATATTTCGTTAACGGCGCACCGTTAAGAAAATTCAAACGATAATTATAATATTAATGTAGAGCTGCAATTAAACTCTATCTAATAATCGAACTTTTTTATAAATTAACTGGACTGTTAATGTTAACTAGAAAACTCATCTGAATTTTTTTGGGTTTAAAGCATTTTTGAACAGATTTTACACACATCATCTGTGGGTAAATGTTTATAGCTCAAAAAAATAACAAAAACAAATGTTGAAATTTTTTTATTTTTGATATTTATTTGCATAATATTCTCCCAAAATAAATTACATCACAGCCACAACTTTATTTGTTGTTGTTACAACAAAATGCGACAAAATCAATAACAAACTAAATGAATTAGTTTTGTTATGTATCGTGATTAACTCCTATTTAATTAAAATCAGTCACGGACATTTTATTATTGCAGATTCATTGTAGCACATATAAAAACAATGTAACTGGTTATAAACAGTCATGTTTGCGTCAGTTATACTTTGTTTAACTTATTAATAGTAGAAATTATATTTTGTATATTTTACAAGATTATACCGTGCACAAAAAAATTTCCACAGTTTATGAGAAGTGTAGGCAATATTCACCAATGGTGTTGTACAAAAGCAAAATAAAAATTTTTGGAACTATTAGCTCAGGGTATAATCTGTCAGATTTTACTAAAAAGTTTTATCCACTGTTTTATGGCAAAAATCAATGATTCAATTTCAACACAATAAAAAACGCAATTGGGACTCGGCTAAGATGGTTGGTTATCCAAAATATTTTTTTTATACTGTTTTGACAAAAAGTTGAAACAAAATCCTGGTACAAAAGTTTTTTTTAACATTTTTTGTCAAAATTTAGAAATTTTTCAAAATCTTTTGGAATTTTTTTGAATTTTGTTTTGAAATTTTTTAATTTCTTTTGAAAGTTCAAAAATTATCTGAAATCTAAAAATAAATTGGAAGTTTTTTAAAATTTATAAGAATTTCCATACGATTCATGAATTTTTTTGATATTTTAAAATTTCAAACTATTGTACATTTTTTTGAAAATTTTCAAAATTTTTATAAATTATTTATGATACCTTAAATTTTTTTATTATTGATGTTAAGGTATGCTGGTGCAACATTCCGCGCCGCGCCGTTTTTATTTTAAAACAATGCTACACAATTCATGCAGATCATCAAGGCGAAGTTCTGCCACTTGTTTTTGATGTGCAAAACTTTCTTCTTTTACATTACGGCTTTCAACATCTCCCTTTCTGCAACTCGTCTTTGAAAACTTTATCTTCTAAACATCTCGTCTTCTTTTAACATCCAAAGACGAGATGTTTAAAAGGGTGTCCGGAAATTTCGTCTTTTACATCTCGTCTTTCAACATCTCGTCTTCTACATCTCGTCTTGGGAAAACTCGTCTTTTAAACATCTCGTCTTCGGAAAACTCGTCTTTTGGATGCGATTTTGTAAACGTACTTTCTAAAATGCGAGTTTCCACCCCAATGATAAAATTTTCCTCGATTTTTTGGGTTTTGCTTAGGCTTAGGAAAAAAAATAAGGCTTTTACTATTAAGTTCAAAAAGCATCATAAAATACAAATTTACCATGATAAAGTTTTGCTTAATTTTTGGGTTTTGCTTAGGCTTAGGTTCTCAGTTTTTTTAATAAATCATTTAATAAAAGTTTATCATGATAAAAATTTTGCTTGACTTTTGGGTTTTGCTTAGGCTTAGGTAAAAAAAGGTTTTCAATACATTGTTTTAGTCAAAAAATAAGAAAAACTTGTCTTTTGAAAAGTGCGTTTACAAAATCGCATTCCAAAAGACGAGTTTTCCAAAGACGAGATGTTTAAAAGACGAGTTTTCCGAAGACGAGTTGTAGAAGACGAGATGTTGAAAGACGAGATGTAGAAGACGAAATTTCCGGGAACCGTTTAAAAGACGAGCTTTCGGAAGACGAGATGTTGAAAGACGTAATGTAAAAGACGAAAATTCAGAGAATCCTAGTTTTTTTCCTGCCTTTCTCACAAGAATGAAGGAGCGTATCTTTGCGCTTTGCGGGTTTTTAAAGCTAGAGCACCTGGGGGGGAAGGGTTCATATGCTTGAAAAGTCGATAAAAAATTAAGAATTTGGCGCATTTAAGGTAAACAATAATATAATAACAGATGCTGACAGTTTTTTATTAATCAAAATTTGCAAGGCAATCAGTTTAGCAAAATAAAGTGTTTAACAAATTATATATCTTATTCTACTTCAATATCAAAAATAAATACAATGTAATTAAATTTCACTCATTCCATTTCATATATCATTTGTAAGTAATGGGCGGAACTGCGGAACCCCGGAACTCTGGAACCGGAACCAGAACAGGAATTAAGATTTACCAAAAATCCTGAATAGGAACCGGAACCGGAATTCCAAATTTTACCCGGAACATCGTGAACCCGGAACCGAAACTGCCCATCGCTATTTTTGCATATTTGTTCGAAAACGATTACTCTGCCACTCACGCGGTTTGTTTATGTGTGTGCGTGTGTATGTTTGTGTAATTATTTTGTCATGCAACGAAATTAACCATTAGTATTTAACGAAATTAACCATGTGTTTGTTTATAAAGTTACCCGAAACTGCGAACTCCAGAACCGCGAAGCGGAGCTCTGAAGCGGAGCTTCGCCCTACTTTAGTGCTTATTTCATGAAGGATTAATAAGCAATGCCGTCAATTATTTATTCAAAATTATTTTGTGAACTAATTGTTTTCAACACATTTTAAAAACAATAAAATAGCCCTAAAATGGAAATAAAAAAAAATTTTAAAGGGCTGAGTTTTAAGCTCTACTGCTTCTGCTTTAAATGGCCGAAGGTTCAGAGCATGATTTTGAAAGATTGAAAAAAGTGATGTTTCATGCTTCGAAGCAATGGCCATTTAAAGCGGAGCTCCTTCTGGAACTCTTGAAGCTCCACCCTTTAAATAAGCAATTTAAATTTTACTTAGACTTAAATATGTTCGAAATTATCATACTTGCATTTTCAGGATTAATTTTATTGTTTTTTTTATAGTTGTGAAAAATCTAATTTTCAAGAATTTGAAAATACCAACAAAAATAGAAACGAGCTCTCGAGCTTCAGAGCTCCGTTCTCCAAAGAACATCAGTAGAAACATAATTAGTGTTTATAAACTTATATTAATTTAGACCGAGTTTCCAGGTATGGTTTGCACTGGTTATTATTTTTCCACTTCCACCAATGAATTCAGCGGAAAGTTCAACGGGAAGGCCTTACAACGCATTAAATAATTCAAGATTACAACTGTTTTCAGTTTAAAAAAAAAGAACTCTCGTATTTTTCCGCCTTAGAAAGTTTTAGGCGCTTTTGAGGAGTTTTCGACCAAAATCTGCTAGAATTTGATCTACGCGACCAAGCAGTTATATGAGTGGCACGGAGGACAATTTTGGATAACTGGATGGGCCAAAACTATTTTAAAATATTTATACAAACATTAAAAATAGTTTTAAAGGGATAATAATTTATTTAATTCCCTTTTGTTTTTCTTAAATCAATCATTTTTTGGATATTTAAAAATATTTTTTTAAAACGCATTTTTTTTAAAACGCGTCGGCGAAATGTCGCAATAAAGAAATAGCATAAAATCACAATAAAATTAATCAATTTTATCGAAAATAACATTGGCTGCTTGTTTAGCAAATTAAAATTAATTAATTTTTATTAAAACTTTTTCAAAACAAAGAAAAATAACTTTTTATGGACGAGAGATAATTTTTTATCAATCGCGATTTGATCAAAATTGAACATCATAATTTTATTTTGTAATAGTTTTAAAATGAACAAAAATATATGTTTTCTAAAGAAAATTGTATAATCTACTAATTTCGTGTAAAAATTCTTGTTTCAATGTTAGGGTAACTGACTTAATTTCGGCCACGCCTTAATTTCGGCCACCATTTTAGGGTGTTAGAAAATTGGCTTATTTTTAAAACACAAAAGAACTAGCACAAAAGTAACTGGATTAATGTTGAATATAATGTTTTTGCAAAAGTTTTTTATTTTTGTTATTCTACATTATCAACATTTTTATACAAAAAGTGAATTTTTTGTGATTTTCCTAATTTTTGCTTTGAGTTTAAACTGCATCAAATTTAGAACGAAGCAATATATAACCTTAAAATATCTTCTGTTTAAGGCTCAAAGTTGTTAATTTTTATGTTTTGATATTTTCTTCAAAATCATTTTGCAATGCGTTTAACTAACTGCGCATTTTAAGATTCCGTTAATTTCGGCCACCTGAAAATTTAGGTGAAAGAATCTGCCGTAATTTGCTTTTTTTAAATATCATTGTACTACCGTATTTATAAAGAATTTTTTTGCTCGTTTTACTTTGTTTTGACGTTTTTTAAGCCAAAAATAAAAATTGAACAAAAAACACAAATTATTAAAACTTGTTTTTTAAGGTTTTGACATAATTATTTAAAGTCTTGCTAATAACTATTAAAGTTCGCAAACGGGAAAAATTAAGTTATGTGTACCAAGAACAATACCTAAGGGTAAATTTGCAACCTTTAGAAATTTTTATTGTTCGTTTAAGCAATAGTTATGGCCAGTTTTTTGTAGGTGGCCGAAATAAATGGCACGCGCCTTAACTTCGGCCACTTTAAAAAAAAAGTTTGAACCTTCACTGATTTTTAAGTGTAACAGAAATATTCAAATTTTGCACTGGAATAACAAATATAGCTATTGTTTGATTTTTAGGCCAAATTTTGGCTTGATTGAAAAAAACCAGAAAAAACTTATTTAAAAAAATAAAAAAAGGTGGCCGAAATTAAGTCAGTTACCCTATATTCATGCAATTAGAAACATTTTTTGGAACTGCGTCGGCGAAACGTTGCATCGGCCAAATGGTCCGAGGGTGAAATGATCGTCGGCGTAAAAGTCGTCGGCGAAATAGTCGTCGGCTTATTGTCGTCGGCGTAATGTACGGACACCACCAGTTAACGCACCCGCAGTTAGATAGGGTAACGGGACTTTAGAGCCGGAGCAAGGGAACTTTAGAGCCGAGGGTCTTTAGAGCCGCAGTGTGGGACTTTAGAGCCGTATCAGAAGGACTTTGGAGACGTAACGTAAGTTTTGTGTTCAGAAAATTCATAAAAAATTAAAGGACTTTAGAGCCGAACTCTTAAACCTGGCTCGAGAGGCTAACTTTATTCACCTCTCAGGTTTTGCTGTTGTGGCGGATAGCGTTGAGCAGCGTAGGTCAACTAAACTCACAATATTAATTCATGCTTTAAGTAGCCACTACACCCGCGTTCAATCATAGTTCCATTTCAATTTAAAAACATTATTAAATTATATTAATGTATGCGCTGTAATCAAATTACAGTAGCCCGCGCCTGTCGCCGCGCGTGTCAAAACAGTTGCCTATAGCAGTTAACAGTACGTGCGCTCCACGCGGTGCGTGGGCCCAGTGGGTTCCGCAATTATTGTTTGGCGCTTATTACTTGAAGACTGGTCGTATAGTGATTTTGGAACCCTAGTTGGCAGACCCAGAATAGGTATTTATATTCACCTACCTTATTTTTATTCGCCGAAACCCCAATTGAGATGCCAACAATTATAGTTGGTTCCGACCAACTTAGGTAGGCACTGTATGTTGAGAGGAGAATACACAGAGGCTGTCTGTGGATTCTTCTATTAAGATTAGGGCGTAATTTGCGAAGTGACTTGGTGGAGTGGTTACGATCGTGGGTAAAGGTATTTTTAACAAGGAATTTTGCACAAACCCTGTACAAATTGTACACAGTTTTTAATTAAGTTAAATAGGTTACATAAAACCCTCAGTGGCGTGTCGTCAAGGACACCCACTGACTTCGTAAAAATATCGTTTTGTTTTTCAATCGGTAAACTTCTAAAAAAACTAATATTTAACTAATTCAAAATCCAAGCCTCTAACTGAACCAAACAATCAATCAAAAAGTTATATAGTTTTTAAGTTCTAAAAACTTATTAAATTGTTTAATTTTTCTTTAAGTGTAAAATTGCGTTTCCGTGCCAAAACGGGTTTCTTAAAACGGGCTAAAAACCTGTAGCCTTGGCGTCCTTAACGCCTTTAAAAAGTCTTTCTTTTTTAAACCAAAATGCTCAATTGCTCAATGTGCGCAAAGTGTAATCTATGCCTTTGTTCGCCGCAACGCGGTTTGTTACACTCATAGTAAACGCTCATAAAATAAACGTTTGTGTAATCCTTTGTGTAACCTATTTATCTTCGTAAGTAATTTAATCTGCCAACGCAGTAAACTATACACAAAGCACGTAAACACGGCACATATTTCGTCTTCACAATTAAGTTACAAAATACACTCCAAATTCATACAGAACACAAACCACAGCCCCCCCACCCCCCCACCCCCCCCCCCCCCACCCCCCCCCCCCCCCCCCCCCCCCAAAACCCACAAAACCCTTTTTTTTCGTAGGCGCTAATTGGTTAAAAGTGATTCTAATGTCATATCTCTGTGAAGATATTTAACACTGAACAACTTCCGTCAAAATGGGAGAGTTTTGACCATAGTGATATACGATCAAAATTTTCTTTGACGATCGTGATATTTGATAAAAATTTCATTAGAGTTTTTTTAATTACATAAAAATAAAAAACTGCTCAAAAATTATTGTACTGTTAAAGAAAATTAAACTGCCATATCTGACTAACAGATTTAATTGATATCACAGTAAAACAGTTGATCTATAACTAAGAATTACAGTTTAACAGTTACATATTTTTTAAATACAAAAACTTAGCTAAGAATCACTGGTAAAAAACTTATGTAATTTTTGAAAAAAATTACCTTTATGTGAAAAAAAAATCACATAAAGTTTTGTGTCACCGTTGTTGTTTGCAGTTTTTGTACAGTTGTTGGTAATTGAAAATTAAAAAAAAAGAAAATAAATTGAACTAAATTAACCCAATTAACCAGTATAAGGTTAACCCGCTTTTAATAATTTAAAAGCGCCGTATGATGTTCTTAATAACGTATATAAATAGCCACATGAGCCGTGAGATAATAATTCAAAGCTATATTTTCTTTATTTTTGATAATTTTATTAAAAATACAGATCCGCATTTATTTCTTTATAAATATTGCATTTGAATAGGTTGTAATGAGGCCCCCTCATCTGATAGTCCAGAGCAAATCACAGGGTCTACATTATTATATTAATGTATGATAATGGTATTAAATTTACAATTTCTATTATTTATTAAACTTTTGCTACAGGTTTGTACCTTCTACACGACAATCGGTGGACTCAAGGCTGTGGTATGGACAGACGCTCTTCAAGGTAACGTATAGGTTCCGAAGACGTTAAAAATCGTGCCGTATAAAGCATTTACATAGAACAGGCTTGCCACGCTTCTATTATTAGTTTGAATTTCCGGTTAACCCTTAGCAATTTTTATTATGCTGTTAGGACGTGGAGTAAAGGTTAAAAGTGCGTTTGCAACTATCAACTCTCGTTTTTGTCAGTAGATAAATTGCGTTCACAATCGTTTAAAAGTTAGAAATTCAGGGTCATATTTTTATTTCCGAATCGATTACCAGTATTATTATGGTGTTTTTTACATTATCCGGTTATTTTAACTGCAATTTCACCTTAAACAGAAGATAACACGAAATCTGTAATCAAAATTTTTCTTTTAATCCAGGAACCGATTTTTGATGTTAAAAAGGCTACGATTATTAGTCTAGTATAGAATCAAAAATCAAAATAGCTTAAGACAATAAAAATTCAAAATAAAGCTATGGAACTTTTTAAAATTATTCCTATTCAATTAAAAAATAATTTATGTATTTTGAATAACTATTTTGTAAGAAACTTATACGTACCTGTCTGTATTTAAGCTTTTTTGATGTTTTCTGGCGTTCTGGCAATAATAATAAAAGGAACGATCGATGTCGGAGGTATGTTTTTGAAATTTTCAACTATTTTTTAATGATTTTTAAGAAATATATAAAAAACAAATTATATGTCACAAGAAAAAAATTAATGGTTATTTTTGATCAGTGTAAGTATATGGTTTTTAATAAAGTTTCAAAAAACGTTTGAAGAGTTTTAATAATTTTATTTTACTTTTAAGCTGTGACGTTTTAGTTATACTAACGCCAAACGAATTCTTCAACCAATGGTTGATTGTTATTTGATTTATCGATTTTTCAGTAGAATGTCAATTTTAGGTTTAAATTGGTTTTCGAGTTCTGACTGCGTGTGTGAATCGGCGACACCTATGTCGTTGCTAGCAAAAATGGTTATAAGCGGTCGGTTTTGTTTCCACGACAAAAATTCCTATAAGTGGGTTAACTGACTTAAATTCGGTCAAGCTTTAATTTCGGCGACTGGCTGTTATTTTTTTGTTATATGCTAGTTATGATAAAAGCTAGATAGATGACATGACAATCTATCCAGCCATACGCAGTTCATTTCATAATTTTACGTACTGCAAAAATAACAACTAAGTCAAGGCGGGCGAAATCAAGACCTGACCGATTTTAAGCAAGTTTCCTGAATTATAAAGTTTTAGGAGTGAAAAATGTGATTATTGAAGCTTCGGTTCACGGACGTTTAAAACAACTTATGGATATCGATCCAAGTCCTTTGCAGTATTTTAGCGTTTGGATTGCTCTTTTTGGTGGCATCGCTTTTTGGTTGGCGCAATACGGTTAGTAGTAAATTTTAATGTTTACCAAATAAATATAAATACTCTGGGATCTCGTCATTTGAATCGTTTTGCTGTATGTTTTTTTTAACAAGTTTATTTTTTAAACAGTTTAAAACATTTTACAGAATTGATTATTATACTTAAAAAATATTTTTGGTTTTTTAACAGCGTCGGAATTTCTATTAAACAAAACAAAATGTTTAAAAATTATCTGTTACCTAATTCACCAAACATTTTAAATTAATATTTTATTGTTTTTTCAGCCATATAAAATTTATTGTTTATTTTACAATGAATAAAAAATATTATTATTTTTTTTACTGTATCAAATTGTTTACTGTATCAAGTTGTCAAATATACACACAAACTAGTGTTGTAAAAAGTTACTTTTACTTTTACTTAAAATAATAAAAGTAACGGATTTTGGATTACTTTTACTTTTACTTTTACTCGACTTTTGAAATTTAAATTACTTTTACTTTTACTCTTACTCAACTTTTGAAATTTCAAATACTTTTACTTTTACTCTTACTCGGATTTTCCACTGCAAATACTTAAATTAATTTAAGTAAAATTTAAGTAATTTCAATGGGTAGATTCCCTATGGGCTTGTTGTAAAGTAAATGGCAAAAGACAATTTTTTAAGCCGCTAACACGCTAAAACCATTTATTTTGACCAAAAACTTATTAAAATGATAATTTACACATAAAATTAGCAAAAAAACTTTAGAACGGAGCTCTGGAGCTTCCAAAACCGGTGTTTTGCTTCGGTTCAAAATTACTTTTATTATACTTTTACTCTTACTTTTACTTAAAAAAATAGGTCTTACTTTTACTTTTACTTTACTTAAATAAAATTTTGACCATTACTTTTACTTTTACTTTACTTAAAGTAAAAAATCAGAAATTACTTTTACTCTTACTTTACTTAAATTAAAATTTTTCAAATTACTTTTACTTAAAATAATCCAAAATCAATACTTTTTACAACACTAACACAAACACTATTAAAAGTTTTTTCTCAGCGACAGATTATACAAAAAAATTTGAAATCTAATTTTAAAACGTTGTTCAGGTTTAAATCAAGTGGCGATTCAACGGTATTCCAGTCTAGACAGTTTGGGTAAAGCGTGCGCGGTGGTGGCCGCCACCACGCCCTGTTTCGCCGTCCTAGTTTCTTCCGCCGCATTTGTCGGCTTGATCATGTTCGCCTACTTTAATCACTGCGACCCGATAACGGACGGAAAAGTGACAAAAAGCGATCAACTAGTAGGTCACGGTTATTAATCAGACAAAAAATTACTTTTTTTCGTCACTTAAGGACCAATATTTATACTTACAATAGTAATACATCAATCGAGGTTGTTGCGCAGTGGCAGAACTGTTTTTTGCATATTGAAGGTCTCGAGATCGATTCCCGAGTCAGACACGCTACATTGTGATAATATTCTTTGTTTATATTGTTATTATGTAGTATTTGGTTGCGCAATTAGTGCTGAGTAACAACGGCCTTGCGTATCCGGCTATATGTGAAATAAATAAACTTTTTTTAAACTTTTTTATTATCGTTTGACGGTATTGTTATGTATAGTAAGTTACTGGTTGAACAGTTGGCGCCGAATAATATCGGCCTTGCGTATCCTGATGTATGCGAAATAAATAAGATATAGCTTTCAAATACAAAGCATTACCTTTTTTAGAACAAACAAATCGACCAAAGTCACATAAGGAATAAATCGTATTCGGTTTGGTTGAAAAGTGCGTTCGCAATTGTCAAAGCCTCTTATTTTTTTTAAAACCGTGCCAAAACTGCTAAACGTACTATACGATGGTCAAAACCCGATTTAAACGAAAGCTGTTCAGCGTTAATATCTTTACAGAGTTATTACGTTATAGAATCACTTTTATGCAATTAGCGCGTACACCTCAGGATTTTTTTAGCTTTAAATTGTCATATATTATTCGTGATCATGTCATGTATGTTTTGCTCCGTGGGATAGGTTGTCGGAGGAGCAGCGGTAAAACAGGGCTTCAAAATGAAGGTGCGAATATGGCTAAAAGAATGCGGCGCGGGCGGCTTATTAGAAAGACGCGGCGCGTTATTAGACATAAATGCGGGCGTCTGTTTATGCGCGCGGTGACCTTTGATGCGCACAGAATTCCTTCAGTTTAGAACAATGGATTTGACCAGGGTGTAGAAAAGAATGGAGATCTTTCATTCATTGGGGATCAATTTTTTCCCAAGTGCTAATTGGCTTAAACAGTTCTTCCCACAACCATTCTCACTGAGCAAAACATATATGACGTGATCACGAATACTTTATGAGATTTTGAGGGCTTTTAAAATCCTGACGTGATTACTGAAATAAACATCATACGGAACGACCAATCAGCTGCGTTCAAACCATGCTTATGCAAATTATTTTTACGTGACTTTGGTGGATAGAACTAGTATATCTAAAACGACCAAATGATTTTTTATAAATGGAGAGATAAAAAAAACTTTTTTAAATTTTCAATTTTATGAATTTTATAAAGAAGAAAACGACAAATTTTCATAATAAAACGCGAAATAAGCATTTATTAACTTTTTAAACGATCGTTCTTATGCATTTTTTTATCACCAAATATTACTGTAGACTTCGCTTAATAAAAACACCACAAAAATTTTTTCATAATTTTTTTTGCGTTTTTTAATTAGATGATAGAAAAAAATTTAAGCATCTTTATAACTTATCAGGTTTTATATATTCAACGGGTAATTCGAACCATGGAAAGTTTTAATGTAGTTATTTTTTAGAAAACTCAAGAAAATTTCTGTTTTGTTTTTATATAAAGAAAATACTACTGAACCCTAAGATCATGCAACCGAAATTTAATACAAAAAATCAAACGTAATTTTTTCAATACTATAATATCATATCACATTTGGTGAATATTGAGCTGAGAAAAAATAAGCTTTTATTCTAAAACAAAAAAAAGTGTGGTATAGGTTATTACTTGGAGTTAAGTTTAGTTTACTATTGGTTTAAGCTATTTCAAACTTTCGGTTCCAAATTCCTCACTTCCGGCTCCAAGCTCCTCATTTCGGACTCCAAGTTTCAGCTCAAAGTTACCTCCGCTCATACGATCCTAAATTTGAATTATATACTGAAAAAACATTATGTTTCCATTATACAAGTTTGCGAAATTAGTTGTATTTTGTAATGCAATTTTTACCAAATATTAAATTTATTTTAAACATCGTAATGGATAAACTTTAGGTAATTTACATGGTTGTGACTATTTTCGGTGACATTCCAGGACTTAGTGGATTGTTTCTCGCTTGTCTCTGCGCCGCTACATTAAGCACAGTGTCCAGTGGCATTAACTCCATGGCGGCTGTGGTCTACGAAGACTTTTTACGAATTTACAAAATTGATTCAAAGCTTAGTAAGTCAGATTTTTGTATGAAAACTTAGTGTTAAAGTTTATAAAAAATAGTACTTGAGGATTTGATTATATTCACCCTGGTCAAAATCCATTGTTCTAAACAGAAGGAATCCCCTGCGCATCAAAGGACACCGCGCGCATAAAGGGACGCCCGCATTTATGTCTAATAACGCGCCCGCGCCTTTCTAATAACCCGCCCGCGCGGCATTCTTTTAGCCATATTCCCACCTTCATTTTGAAGCCCTGTTTTGCCGCTGCTCCTCCGACAACCTATCCCACGGAGCAAAATATATATGATGCGATCACGAATAAATACTATATGACATTTTAAAGCTAAAAAAATTCTGAGGTGTTTTTAATTTTCTCAACTAATATTGTGACTTTATTAAAACTTTAAAAGCTTTTTAGGTGATCGCGCCATTAATCTGCTTATCAAAAGCTTAGTACTTCTTTTTGGAATTCTTTCTACCGGTTTATCATTTGCTTGTGCACCTTTGGGTGGAATTCTTAAAGTAACATATAATTTTTCATAAACTTTATATTTAAGTAAAAACTTTCACACATAAGTTTTCAATATTTTTCTTCAGTGAAAAACGATTTTCAAAACGTTTATTACTGTTTGTCCCCTTAAAAGGTTTACAAAAGCCTGTCCACTTAATAATTATCTTGTTAAAATCAGAATCCACATAATACATACAAGTTCAGCTGGTATATTTATTTGTATCCCTTTTCAGGCTGCTACAAACATGATTGGAATATTCGTGGGTCCTTTAGTTGGTCTATTTGCGCTCGGAATTATTTTCCCGCGATCAAACAAATTTGGTGCATTTTCTGGCGTCTTTATCTCTCTCACTTTTCTTCTCTTCATTTGCACGGGAAATATTTTGACCAAACCGTACAAGGTCAAAAGTTTGCGTTAAAAACAATTTATTAAAAACATTTATTCATTTAAAAAGACTGCATTTAAAAAAGCACAAAAATCAGTCGTTTATTATGAATCCGCAGTAAGTGTGAAACGATTAATTTTTTTGAGGGTGCTACAATTTTTATTTTTTTATTTAATGATCAGATAACAGAATTAATATTATACTAAGCATAGTCTATGCATAGTTTAATTCTACTGTTACATGATTTCATTTTTTTTCTTTTTCTTTTTTTTTCATCAACAACATCAAATCTGCGACTTAATTGTCGCCAATATAAAATACAATTCCAACAAAATATCAACAAACATGCTGTGCACTATGAATATGGGATTTTTTTCAAAGAAAATTAATAAAATCATACGCTAACGCAAATTTTTATAGTTAAAAGTGTATTTTTAATAGTATTAATAAATGAGAGAGCCATATTTTTATAGTAAAAAAGTCTAAGCTTATTTATAATGATAGTGCTCCGATTTATCGGTTTATCCACTATTCCTGTATAGATTGTGTTTTCTTCGCGGGGATGTGATTTCTCTAAAAAGTATGGACAGCAAAGCAAAATTTTGTAATTTTCCCTTGGTCGGTATGTGGTCGGTGTTTTTTTTCTTGTTCACACTGACACAAACTACAAAATTTAGCTTTTTCGTCCATATTTTGAGTAGCCACATCCCCGCGAAAAAAATACACACTAGAAAGAAATAGTGAATATAACTATTTATACACAAATGATGTGCTCTGAAAATCTTTTTATTGATTTTTTTATATAACTTTTTTACAAATCAATCCTTTTTGGCTTATTGAATTTGCTCAGTCAAAATTTTTGGAGCAGTTGACGATTGCAAAGGCATTTCGTATATCAGAAAATAACAACACTCAAGTATTGCAAAGTATAATGTTTACTTTTCAATTTAAGCCTTTGTGAGATTGCTGGATTGATAATATTCACAAAATCACCACAACACGCTGATTTAAATGCTATGATCTCACCTGAGTTGCTACATCGGGAACCAGACACGAGGGTACTGGACACGAGTGTACTGGACACGAGGCTACTGGACACGAGGGTACTGGACACGAGTGTACTGGACACGAAGGTACTGGACACGAGGGTACTGGACTCGAGGGTACTGGGCTTAAAAAAATTCCGTTCAACACAACCTCGCAGGAAAATCGATTCATTATGCAAGGGGGACACAAAAATACTGGACAGGAGGGTACTGACGAGCAAAAAACATAAACTTCCCGCATAAAACGGGATAAACTTACTTTATTGCATAACAATAGTTTGTTTTACTTAAATATCATAGTTTGTTTGACTGACATAAAAGGTAGGATTATAAAAATAAAATTTTTAAGAAGACATAAAACAAAAATATTAATTTGATAACATTAAAACATTTTCGTGTAATTTATTTACATTTTCTGCACTTTTTTATATAATAACTAGCTTTAAAAATTCTAAGAATCTATGAAAGTGCTCGAAAAATAATAAACATTAAGGTTGTTGCTATGCTTTGATTGTGCTGTCAAAACATTTTTGTGGTTATTTTTCGTGGTGTGTTAAAAAAGAATGAATTCTTAATAATGTCTTGGGAAAAAATAAATGCAAAAATAATTGCAAAATAATTCTGCTATTAACAACCTTTCAAAAAGATTTTATTAAAATACTTTCCGAAAAATAATTGCTTGCTTTTTTAACAGTAAACTATTCGATTCGGTATTTTTACAAGCACACTTTTTTTAGAAATATTATGATAAAGTTTTGCTTTACTTTTTTGTTTTGCCTAGGCTTAGGAAAATAAAGTTTACCGTGCAATGGGTTTCGAAGACTCCTAAAGATCCGTTGTTCGCTTATTTTACTTAGATTTAAATGCATAAAATATCATACATAAAAAATCTTACAATTGTATGTTTTTATTAAAAGCACATTTTGTTTGCATTGTCTTAAATGATCAACATGTGTTCAAGTGAATTCCTTAAGCGGACTAAAAAAGGCAAGAAGTTATTTTTTACATTTCTACTGCTAAAATCTTTCTTTTTGCAAAAGTTATTTTTTCCAAAAATTTTATTAAAAAAAATCAAATATTTTAATCAAGAGTCGATGAAAAGAGTCTAAATATAAAAATGACAGCAAAAAAAACTACAATTCGCTTTGTATTTTCGTACGAGTATATGTTTTAGAAAAAAACAGTAATTAAATAACTTCTTGGCGTTTTCATTCCACTCATGATTGTTTAATTTTAATTCTTTAGTTTTTTTAAAGGAAGGATTTCGAAGCTTCAGAGATTTGGAGACAGCTTCAAACATTATCATTGTTTTTATTAAAAAGCGATGGTATAAACTGTGTGTAAAATAACCTTTAAAAATTTCGTTTTTAATATAATGCTTTTAAAGTTTTTTATTATTAAATTGTATTATATTTAAGCAAGAAAAAATGTTATTTATAATTAAAAACGAAGCGACTTTATATAACGTTTATGTCTACGCGTTTAAACAATTAGAATTTAGTTCAGCTCAGCTCAGCTCATTCAGTCTAAAAAATTTACATATTTGTGGCAAACGTATTTTTTTTAGCTCAGTACCCTCGTGTCCAGTACCCTCGTGTCCTAGAATCGCTAAATCTTTAGCATATTATAATATATTTTACTTTTACGAAAACTTATTGATTATTAATTTCTGTAACAAAATCCCTTTAGTTTCGAATATTTTATTGGTTTTCGAGTTATATTATAATCATACATACAGTTAGCACTGAATAATGCCAATCTAGAAACAATAATTGATATTTTTGCTTTGTCAATGATTATTTCTTCTAAACGGGTAATATTTTTGTGCGTATTATTGATTTTATTTATGAAAAAACTACTAGTCTTAATCATAAAATATCAAGTATTTTGTTTTTAATAAATTGTGTTTAAACGTCGGGCCTGACAGGATTACAAGCTGATTACATTCACCGACAACTGTAACAATTCACTGCCACTTACCAACCAGACAATCGAGATGGAGGATATTTATTTCGGTCGGAAATCCGGAAGGAACTCTCACTTCGGTGACAAATCCGTATTCGCTTTGTATCGCATTTCCCCATATTCCTATCCGGCTATCGGCGTATTTCTCGTGCTGTTGATAGGCGTTCCCGCCAGCTATCTGTCGCCGCGCGTGCGACATTTCGAACTTGATAATCAGGGATATTCGGCGCGAGAACCCGGAAAACCCGAGAAATGTTTGACTTTTGCGGATCACAGCAGGAAAGTAGGCAGAAGGAGAAGTCGAAGGAAATCCGACGTTTTCGGAAGTATTCAGCTGACGAAGCAAGAACAATCAAAAACTGTCGCTTTGAACGAACTTTGAATTTTATTGACAGCAGAAAAACGGTGTAAAACACCAATGCTTTAATATAAAATATTAAAATCATTCATGTAAATAAAATCAAAAGTTATCTTTAATTGTAATGTGTTAACCAAGTAGTTTGACCATAATTTGACATTGTTGGCATGATGTTATTTTAGATTAGCGTTGTAAAAAAATGCATATAGGGATAAAATATAAAATGTATAGACAAAACCCCAATAAGTAAATTTCCCTGTTTTACGTTCGCAATAAATTGTATAACGAACCCTATTGTGTGCAGTCTGAAATGTATAGACCAGAGATAAATGAACTGAAAAGAATTAGAACTTATAATTTTATTAAGTTCTGATTTTTTTATTTTTGACCTAATTCCTTTATCAATTAGACAATACCCTATTTTCATATTTATAATGTCAATAATATTTTTAAAAATTTTGTATATTTCCCTTAGAAAAAGAACAGCTTATTGACGCATCGTAGTTAAACCGCTCATCATGTAAGTATATCCGGTGTCGCGGGATGTTCTCACTCCCCTAGAAACTGACCGGGGGGTCAAAATAGCCCGCCGTATTTCCGGGCTAAACTGATCCCCCTGTCACTTTAGCCCCCTCCTTCCTCGGGATATGTAGCCCCACCCCCTTCCCACCCGTCTTATCTTTTTTTGGGTTAACATGGGAATTCAAAGTCAAGCGAATGAAAGCTGAGATAAATGACTTATTTATTAAAAAAGTTTATTCAATTTGTTAATTTATTGTTTTAAAATCATTTGCACCAAATTTTCTTTTACAGCTTTCAAAAAAAACTGGGACGGTTTGGTTAAACTTTTATTCGCAATAAAACACAAGATTTTTCTTTAATAAATTTTAGCTACATAATTATACTTAAAGGTGCGGCACGGAGTCAAAGTTTTTGTCTTCGATTTTGGTAATTTTTTTGAGAAAACTTTACCCCTGGCCCCAATAGCCCACAAAAATGTTTTCAACAAAATATCTCCAGTGGTTCAGAAGTTATGACCCCACAAAAATGACGTTTTTTGTCAATTCTGTACGTGAAAAATTGCTCAATGGGTATAACGATTTAGGTTACAAATTATGTATTTAAAGAAAGCGGCTACTTTTTGCTTTAAATTGATACCTTGATTGTTAAAATTGGTGCAGTATTTGTCGAGATATTGTGTTTTTTATATTTATATTTTATATTTAATGATCAGATAACAGAATTATTATTTTACTAAGCATAGTCTATGCATAGTTTAATTCTACCGTTTCACTATTTCATTTTTCTTCTCTTTTTTTTCTTATTCTTTTTTTCTTTTCTTTTTTTTTATCAACAACATCAAATCCGCGACTTAATCGCCGCCAACATAAACTACAATTCTAACAAAATATCAACGAACATTGCTATCTGAAATGACTTTAAATGTTCAAAAAGAGCGCTTATTTAAGCCAGTCTTAAAACTTTTCTTGAATGCATCCAAAGAATTGACAGTTACTTGAGACGGGAGTAGATTGTTCCAAGGTGTAACCTGCCTATTTGCAAAAGAAAATTTCCTTGCATTAATTCGGCTATTTTCAACAGCCAATTTTAAGGGATGACCACGGGTGGACAAAAAACCCTCGATTTTTTCGCGAAAATCAGGTAGTGAAGGAAAGAAAGGTTGGGCACCTTCACAAAATAACTGCCGTCGTTTAGTGTTTTTAACGAAAAAGTTGCGGGTTTTTTGTACGGGAAACACAATATTTCGACAAATATTGCATCAATATTTACAATCAAGGTATCAAATTAAAGTAGAAAATAGCCGCTCTTTTTAGTGCATAATTTGTCACGTAAATCGTTATACCCATTGAGCAATCTGTCACGTACAGAATTGTAAAAAAACGCCATTTTTGAGGGGTCATAACTCCTGAACCGCTGGAGATATTTTGTTAAAAAAGTTCTGCACGCTATTAGCGGCAGGGGTAATGTTTTCACAAAAAAATATCAAAATCAAAGACAAAAAGTTTAACTCCGCACCGCACCTTTAAGGTAATAAACCGTAAATTATAGGCTTTTAAAAAATTATTATTTCATAAATCAAAAAAATAGAAAGTTAATCCAAGTTCTGAGTCTTAAAACAAAAATTATAACACAGAACAAGAAGAATTTAAAACATAAAAACGCGTTTTTTAAACGCGAAACTGAAAATAAAATTTTAAAAATTTCGCAACAAATTTTTATTGAAAAAAAAGCAATCACCGTAGAAGAATTTGCATAGCTACTTTTAATTCTCAAAAGTTGTCATAACTTATGTTTATAATCTTGAAAATTTTTAAATAAAAGTATTTTTGCATTTGCATTTGGTAATCATCCAATACTATTTTTTTAATTTTTATGATACTTTATTTGATAAAACTGAAAAACACTAATGAAAATGCACAAAATAATATTCTGACAGTGATGTTTCTCTAAACTCCAAGCTCTGGAGCAGTACTGTTTTTTTGAACTCCAAAGCAAACCAAAGTTTTGCCTTATTTTTGTTCTAATTTCATAAATATTTAAATACTAACCATAGATTATTTTGTCAATGTTTTTTCAAAATTTATTGAAAATGATATAAATGGTCCTAAATACGTAAAGAATATAACTTAAAACATACCTTAAATTAAATAAAGGGCAGAAATTCGGAGCTGCAGACATTTAAAGGAAAAAGAACTAATCAAGAGGGCCTAAGAAGAAGAATGCAGCTCAAACATATAAACCGTATTTATTATAAACAGTTTTTTTATGTATGTATCATTGTGTGTTTTATTTCTTGTTTTGTTAAATACGGATAGACCAAATATAACAACTAAAATATTAAATGCTTAGCTTATTATTACATCTAACTGGCTTGATTTTTTTTTGATTTCGTCTTTTGAATAAACTTATTCTAATTGAAAATCGCAGTATACCAATTTGTGGTGTATTTTTTGCCTTTAGTTAATAATAATTGATGTATCAGGGCTAACTGGGAAAAAAATGCATAACCCCGAAATTTATTTTTCAACGGTTAACGAGTAAATAACAACAAAGGTGGATATATCAATCTTCACTTAAAAAATACCGTTTGAAAAAAATTCATGATATTTGTACACTAATTTTTAAAATAGAGCATTTATTTCTACTACACGTATTATTAATAAAACTTAACAAAAACTATGCTAGGATATCAAAAAACTAAATTTTTAATATGGTTCAATTGCGAGAAATATTAAATAAATACTGTTCTGTTATTACCAGTTAGTTATTCAAAATTTTATTCTTAGAAGAAGCGAACTACGTAAACTTTGAACTTTGTAAACAAAAACGAAACCATACACCAAAGGCCTAACATCATTTTTGGTATATGGTGGTTTTTTAAAAACTTATTCAGTAAAGCAGCATTTATTCAATATTTTATATTTTTCAAAAAATTAATTGATTTTCATGTATTCTTGGCTATACTATTTTTTTCTTAGTGTGATCTGAAACATTGATTAGTAATAAGTATTAATTAAAACGCAAAAAAACACCAAGAATTATGGTTGAATTAAAAAGTTAGAATGCAGATATGAGGAGACCAATTAAAATTGTGCGGTAATGACGTTTATTTAAAAAAAAAACAAATAAAAACGCAGAATTTTTTTTAATTCCACCTTTTCACAAACTATACAAAAATTAACCAACTTTAGACCTTAAAAAATTGACATTTTGGCTAAAAATTAAGTAGTTTAATAAATAATTATTAAAATACAGTTTTTAATCTTTCTTATTAGGGTAGTGCATTTAATTTCGGCACTTTTCTCAATTGGGCATTTTTGATTTGGACTATATCTTTTGTAATCCTGGACGGAATACGACGTTTGATAGCTCAAATGAGAGCTAATTATATGTAGATGACTGTCGTGAGCTTTTTATTTGTTATGTTATGATGTTTTTATGTGAAATTGTGTGATTTACAAAAAATAAAATTGTTACTCGTTTTTAGAACATGGGCATTTCATGATTACGCAATAAATTGGTTTAAAAATTAAACTGTTGTGGTAAAATTTAGTCTATTTTCCGAATTTTTAGTCCCCGTGGTTCTACGTTGCGTCGGTGGTGAGTAATCGTTATAAAATAAAATAGTGTAATTTCGGCACCCATATTGCTGTACGTAAAAACGGATTCAATTAAGCGGTCCGGTTGTAAATTTTAATTTGTAATAGTTAAAGGATAATTTTGAAGTGTGTAGGTTCTGCACTGCCCTAGCATACACTTAAACTCAATTCCTCTCACTTCCCTTAACTCGATTGGGGTAGTCTTTTTAAATAGTGCCGACATCAAATGCACTTTTTTCCCAAATTTTGCTCATTTTGATACCATTTAGTATTTTAGCTATAACTTTTTGCCAGTTACACGTTGAACAACAAGTAAAAACTTAAATTAAAGAAAATTGTTGGATTGTAAAGGTTTTTATTTTTGAAATGATGTTTTTTAAAAAACAACGTTGAAATTATTGTTTGTAAAGTGCCAAAATTAAATGCATACATTTAATTTAGACAATTTTTCATTTTTTTAAAAGCCAATTTAATTAAGTAAAAAAACAATTTTCGTACAGTGAAACTTTTATGACGCAACGCAGTATCGTAAAAGCTTTAAAATGAGCTATCAAATATAAAAATCGGGCCATACAGTGAAAAGTTACATTGGAAAAACAAAAAAGTGCCGAAATTAAATGCACTACTCTAATCCGCTTTAGTGAAGATTTTTTAATGTGTTTTGTTGTTAAATAGCCGTTTCAATACTGCAAATATCACGGTCAGCTAGATTTTATTTGCCTATAGTATACTTGCAATTAATTACAGCTTTAAAACATAATTACATGCCGCTGTTTATTATTTTATTTATTGTTTTATTAGAATATATTAGATATTTACTTTTAGAAAAACTAAATTGTTAACAATATATTGACATTCATTTTTTTCATTTAATTGTTAACAATATATTGACATTCATTTTTTTCATTTAATTGTTAACAATATATTGACATTCATTTTCATACATGACATTTTTTATATCTCAAAAAACATCTAAAACACTCAAAACACATTTATAGGCGAAAGAAAACATTATTTTTTGTTCATCACGTTCGAAAATTTGTTGGAAATAGAAGTTTTACAAACTTAAATATACAAATTGTTGTTTAATTCACAATAAACGTCAACAATAGGCGAAACAATTTTAGTTTGATTCACAATTAACGTCAACAACGAAAGGCAGAATATCACGAGGGGAGTCATTTTAGCTTGGGATATTTTGACCAGGGGTCACTCTAGCCCAGGGAGTCAAAATATCCTACGACACCGGCACCCAGCACGATATTTACTGTAATTAAACGATGTGCGGTTTTTTAATAATTACCCTGCTGGATGCCGGATATAATTACATGTTTAATAAAAAGATGAGCGGTTTAACTACGATGTGTTTATACTAAAGTCTATAAAAAACTGATGCGGACTGATGACAAAACTCGAACTTTGAAATATTATATAACCATAACGGAGGTTAGAATATGTGCGAGACATATATGGGAGCATATTCAGCATAAAGTTTATTATTCTTGTAAAACTTTTTAATTTAAAGGTTTGCTGCTGCCAGCATATGGGCTTAGAATCCTTCCAAATTTCAAAATCGTCATTTTTGACAGCTTATTGTAAGCTTAATATTACGTTTTTTTACACAAACGATATATCAAAATTCCTAATATGTGATAAACTTTACATTTTTAATAGTTTTGAAAAAAAACTTGAAAAAAATTTTCGGCATTCGTGTTTGGCGCCCCCTAGCCCCCAAGGGCGGGTCCACTAAACGCGTGCTGACTAGGTGCTATCTTAGCACGTTGTTTGAAACTCTTGTTAATGTTTTAATTTCTGGGTTTTTTCTCAAAAACTCTAACAGAACTTTTTGTTTACATGGCACAAACTGATATTTTATTAATTTTATACATACATTTTATATATACAAACTATTAAAGCAATAACCCCTAGTTACGAGTTAGCAAAACTCCTAACTACAGTTTAACGCTTTTTTAAATTTTATTTTAAACAAATATGCATTAAAACTCTTTAAATATTCGTTTATTTTATCTAAAAATAGAGTCCCATAAGTATTCTCAAGAAAAAACCCAGAAATCAAAACATTAACAAAAGTTTTAAAAAACGTGCTAAGATAGCATCTAGTCAGCACGCGTTTAGTGGACCCGCCCCAGGGGGTCAACCCCCCGAAAACTTTTTTTAGGTCAAAAGTAGGGTAGTAAGCAATTTTATTGATGGACATGCGGAATTGTAATCGCGATTGAGCAAACCGCATTTCAGTCGACTGCCTCCAGAAATTTTACGTTTTTACAAAATCTTTACAAATGTTTTTTTATGTCGTACATGGCCTGTTGTATGCATGGCACACAAACAAGCACTTACGTAGACATATAAGATTAATGTCAAAAAAAATAATACAATGTAAATTAGTGAACAAAAAAAAAGCTACTTACGCATAAACAGAAAAAAAAGATGATAAATTACATAGCTTAAGATTGTTAGTAAATTTTAGTGATTTAGTGGACACAGTGTCAAAGCTTATGAATTCCACCAAGGGACAACCCTCACGCAGAAAAAGTGTTTTCGAACGTTAATTCTATGTTTTTCAAGACATAATTTATAGCCATTATTTCGAGTTTTTTCATATTTTGATAAATCAAAAATCACGTATTTATTAATATCAACATAATTATGTAGAATTTTGTAGCACATTAATAAATCGTTACATATTTTGTGTTTTTCTAAGCTTTCAAGATTAAAAGCGCAAACGATTTAAATAAATTTCCCGTGATTTATGCATTCTTTGGTAATGTTTTTGTGTAAAGTTTTTTTGGAATTTTTTTAATACACTCAATATCCTTTTTGTATTGAGGTGACCAAGTGAGTGTTTTGTATTCAACGAAGGGCCG